>MU181959.1:8950-19881 GCA_016904865.1 Pissodes strobi
ATTTTTGTCGGTTGTAATGGTTCTCTCCTTTAGGAAAACTGTTAATGTGGTCCAACACGATCTGCTTAATTTCCTCGGCGTAATTTCTTGGCCCTTGAGAGATGCTGCTGCCTGTCTTCTTTTTATCTATCTAAACCTATATATCATCTTATGAGACCAAAAATGTTGCACATTTTGCATTATACATTTTTGCATATTGCTTTTGCATTATATATTTTTGAAGGAGAAATGCATATTTTAACAATTATTGCATATCCAAGCATGTTTTGGGATTTATGTGCCATTTTTTTACGTTTTATGGCTCCTCGCCTAAACGGTGCGGTACCTGAACATCTGAACTCGATTTGGATTGAGATTTTCCTAAGAGGGCAATAAATAAGCTAATAAAGTAATATAGTACATACATAAAGTAATAAACTATTCTTCTATTGATAAATTGCATTAGAATTTCTTTACCTACACCTTATTTATACCTTGTATAAATTATTTATTTGTTCACATTTTTAATTGCAGTTTACCAGTATTATCGAGGTTGTCGTTTGTCGTAGCCGCAGTTAGTATTGTACGCCCAAACAAAGTAAAAGTGAAAACGAAAGTGGTGATTATGTCGAAAATACAATGTACCTACTTCGTGGATTAAGCCTTATCCAGAACTTGTTTTGGACATTCAAAATTTAACGAAGATCTGTGTAAAATGTTTTTAGCTGCTAATATTCCCTTACAAGCTGGCCAACCCGAAAGTAAAGGCTTGCTGCAAAAATATTCAAAATTGAATGCTCCAGATGAAACAACATTAAGAAAAAAACGTCGTTGAAAAGGTGTTTGGTAACGTGTTAGATAAAATAAAGAACGAAATTGGATATGTATATTGTCGTCGACGTCCTGGAGGTTTCGAGGAAAAATCAGTTAAATCCACCATAAAATATTTTTGGGAAAAGACGATTTTTCTATATCGCAAAAAGTACTAGCTTTTGTGTTTATCATGTTAGCAAATAGTATTAAAGGCATCATAATAAGACTTTCCCTACAATATAAATTTTCAAAAATATTTAGGAAAAATAGTACTGAAACAAAAATGGCTTTATTTGGTTTTGTTCAAAACAACTGGATTTATTCGATTCTGCCCAAAACTTTATTAGCAATCTTTAATAAAACTATTATTATAACTAATACAAACATAAACATAATGTGTTTAGTTGACAAAACATGAAAGGAAATTAGCTTTTTATCTTTTTTAACCCATGAAAAAAAATATTTTTACTCACAAAGTAAAAAAAAGTAATAATCTTTTCTAAGAAAATTTTTTAACCACAGAGTAAAAAATTAAAAATAGCTAATCTTTTAAAGTTTAAACTACATAAAAAAAGCAAATTAATATGGAGGGCAGATGCCTCTTCTAAGCAGTGAGTTACTTCTTCATTTATTTTCCACTCTATTTTCGCATAACAGTTTCTTGTACCATGCAAAAGTTTCGTCACTTTTCCACTCTTTTCAAAATTATTTTTCCATAAGCTGTTTAACACTTTTTATCTTCTTTAGCGGAATGGGATTTCTAAAGCTGACCTCAGGTAGCGAAAAATTCATTAGTCTTTCCTCTTTTGTAAATATATTTACAAAAGGTCTGTTAACTTTCGATTGCGCTTCATAGCGATAATGCTGAAAGCATGAAATTGAAATTGCTTTCAGTTTTTTGAATCCATGTTTACTATAGACAGATTTGTTACAGGTCCGATATTCCAACAATCTTATTAAGGTAATTTTGTAATTCCTTTATGTGAAAAATGTTCCAGTCTTGTCCTAAGACCTTTACACTTCCAACTTTTGCATAATGACCAATATATTATTTTTTTGATATAATGGCAGGGTTGTTTCTATTTATCTTTTCTATCCGCCCAAAAACTCTATTCGCGGGTATAAAACTATGACCTCTTAGTGGGTAAGTAATGGAGACTTTCGTTTATACGATCGGTAAACAAGCAGAGACAACCTGACTCGACGCGACGAGAAGATTGAAGACCTTGCATATTTTTATTTTCCTACAGAATCCCTGATATTTAAAATACACACTTACTAATTAGTCAAATTAGGACACTTGACATAAATATATTTTTAAATTTATTCGGCTTTGAGCAAAAAGCGGATTTATTCGGTTTTGCAGGAAAATATCAATATCATCCCTGAAATTGACGAGGATTTATTCGTTTTTGCACGTTAATAGTTGCTTTATAATAATATGATGTATTTTGACAAACTAAATCGGTATCTGCCGCTAACTCAATTTTCATGAAAAGTGGAGTTATTTCGCTTTGCTTGAAAGCTCCTCAACGGATTCGTGTGGTAGTTGCATAGTTAATTCAATGATCGGACAACTCACAGAAAAAGAACCTGGAAAAGCTTACCTCATAGCTGCAAAAGAACTGGAGAAAACAAACAACCTTACAGTTACCCATTTTATTTAAGAAGCATTTACAGATTTCTTGTTGCCGAATTCAGTTTCTATACAAATAAAATTCTTGTCCTGTTGTCCAATGTTGCAGCATATATGGTAAAGGCAGGACAGATTTTAAAAATATTTTACTAAAATTTAATTTATGTAACTTGCCTAGCTCGCGGATTAAATAGGGTTGCGGAAATTATTAGAGCTTCCTCCCCGTTGGCCAATGACCTAATAGCAAATGTAAAAAAAATTTCATAAAGGCCCCATTAAGAATGCAGTTTTACAAGGTGAATTTGCCCAGAGTACTGAGATAATCCACATCTTTAAAATACTATTTCATTGGACCTGATACATTAATTTTTGAGACACCCTATATATGTGTATATTTTGAGATACCCCTTATACATGTAAAAGATAAAAACAAGTCGTAAATTGAAGTCGAGTTTTTGCGAGGTTTTTTGGAGGAGATCCGAAGGGTATTGCTGGAGAACGAAAAATAGAGAGTCAGAAGCCAGCGGAGTGTACAGTTTATTTTGGTGAATTGTTTTGCTTCTGTGTTGCAATATTATGTCATTACAAGTCGGTAAAATGAAACTTATAATATTGATATTATCATAATTTGTACCATTATATATTTTATACTCATTGATAATTAATATTTGATGGCCTAACATGTGTATACCTTTTCATATTGTTATTAACATAATTTGCATAAATATTTCTTCTATTTTCATTGATAATTAATATTTGATGGCATAACGTGTGTATATATTTTGATATTGTTATTAACATGATTTGCATAAACATTTCTCCTATTTGATGGCATAACATATGTATATATTTTGATATTGCTATTAACATAATTTGCACAAGTATATTGATTTCATTCTCATTGATAATAATTCATATTTGATGGCACAACATGTGTATATATTTTGATATTGTTATGAACCTAATTTGCACAAATATTTCATTTATTCTCATTGATAATTTATATTTGATGGCCTAACATGTGTATACCTTTTCATATTGTTATTAACATAATTTGCATAAATATTTCCCCTATTTTCATTGATAATTCATATTTGATGGCATAACATATGTATATATTTTGATATTGCTATTAACATAATTTGCACAAGTATATTTATTTTATTCTCATTGATAATAATTCATATTTGATGGTACAACATGTGTATATATTTTGATATTGTTATAAACATAATTTGCACAAATATTTCATTTGTTCTCATGGATAATTTATATTTGATGGTATAACAAGTGTATATATTTAATGAAATCGTTTTATGCTGTTAATAACACTGTGTATTGTTTCCTGTCTCTTCGTGCTGGAATTTTAGTTTTCGTATGACTGTGATTGTAATGTAAGCAAGGGACTTGATGAATCCACTAACATTTTCCTCCCCTGACTGAGCGAATATCCTAGCTATAAAGCGTGAGCTTGCGAGCAAGGCACCCTGAGTCGTTCTTTTAACAAATGTTATATTTTTAATGATTTGCTTTTGTATGAAACCTATGTGAAATTTAAATTAACATTATTTTGTAACTATGATTTTTGACTTGATGCCAATTGCTTATAAGCACCCGAAATGATAAAGGATCTGTAGCCTGTGCACAATTACACAGAATGAAACCACATATCGTAATTGAAATGTATTATAACGAAATGACTATAACTAATAAGCAACAGTAAAGGAATATTATTCAATCACAAATAATATAATCAATCGCTAAGCGATGACGAAGGAAATATATATTAATCGGCCTGCAGGTCTTACTAGAGATATTAGCTCAATTTGCAACTATAGCTGAGTAGCCTCCCGTACGGGACCTCAGTACCTGCTGGCGACGTCTGGCTAACTAATACTAAACTCTTCAGTTTTGAATGTATTGTAGTATTGTCACAAGTGTGAAACGACAAATTGCGGTGCGTGAGACAGTAATTTAATTAATTGTTATACTAATAAAGGTTGTACAGCATAACTCGGTTTAGGAATGGGGATCGAGGTTTTCTCTGCCATGCTCTTTTCCCTCGTGAATTCCAGGCGGAGTATGGCACGCTTTTCTTTAATAAATTAGGCGTATTAGGAATCTGTGGTTTAATTTACATGACGCACCTTTCCCTCAAATTTCCCTAATTGTGTTTGGTCGAAGCGCAATCCGAATAATTAAAATTGTGTAAGATATCATAATAATACAACGTAGGTATTAATTTTCTTTTAAATCTAATTTTACGATCATTGGCAAAATAAAGATAAAGCACAATTTTACTTATCTGATTCAACTATGTTGAATCGACCCGGGTACGTTATACTACAGTACCAATACCACCTGAGCCTGTCGTGACCAGATGGGGTACCTACCTGGATTCGTGCGGCAATATTTTATGCAGATAAATCCCCTCGATACGTGCGTCGCGTCGCGTCGCACGTATCCTTAAACGTTTTCATTCTTCTTTTAAATTTTCCGAACCATTACCTTCTTTTTAGCTCCATGTTTAGTTTGGAATGACACCACACAAGACACAGCAAAATATTTACTTTTATGATGCAGCGACGCGGCGACGGGTGACGGCTCATGTCCCTTTACGAATACTACGTACGCTAGCACATCGCTGGCACTTAATACCTTGGTAACTAAGCATCGCACATTAACCTTTTCTACATGTATAACTGTATCAATATCCGGTGTTGACAGTAGACCCTTTAGAACTTACACTCTTCAATTATTGGATCTTAAAAACATTTTATTCGACTGTTTTTGCGTAAAATCCAGTATTCCCTCTGTATACATTACCTATAATGCGACCTCATAGAGAAGTTTTTTCTTACGGAGCTTTATGAGAAATAGAATTTTCAAATGCTAATAAAAATATAAGTTTAATATTTAGAAACATTAAACTGTAACAAGCTGTACTTCTATTAGTAGTTAAAATGGGAAAAATAATTGCTAATTATGATTAGCAAAGTAGTTAGAATACAAAAAAGTATGGATTACAACAGGTAGTTGAATATAAATAGTTAACTATTTTAGGTAGGTACAACTGCTTTGCATAAAAAAGTAATTGATTACAAACTACTTTCACTGAAAAAGTATATAGTTAACTATACTAACTACTTTTATAGTTGACTACTGTCCAGCTCTGGTTATCTGACGTAAATATTTAGTCTGTTTGCGGTAAGCATTTAAAAAAGCACTCAAATCGTTGCTATCGGCGAACTGGCAAACAAAAGTAATTAATGATATCGAATAACCCGAATGAGATTCCGTAATGGACCCGTTTTGTCCCTCTCCCAATGCCGATTCATCATTCGCCAGACTAGAAATTTGATTTAGCTGTTTCTACAAATTTGCCTATTATCTCTTGGTCTATTTTTGAAAATCTTTGGTATTTTAGTTCCAGCTCCAAATGCTGCAGTATATAATGCTTACCTGAATTATAGATTGCACAAACTTATTAAATTAGTCTTAAGTGGTGCTCAAATAATTAAATTGTGAAATTAAATAAACCAGTACAATAATAATTATTCTACTTGACGTTAAATGTGCAAGCAAAGGAAATAACGACAATAAACGTCCAACGAAATTATACCCAGTAATCATTCGAGAATCCGCCCAGTTCGGTATTTATTTAGTAGAGTCGTTTTCATAATAATATATATCTGAACATTTTGAGAGCCAAAAAATTGTGGATTTACGTTCAACGTCACAATTGCGTTTTACAGTAATGGGTTATTTCGTTCTACGGGGTGGCCCAACGAAAACTGTGCACCGGCATTATCACAGATACCGCCGACTTACATTAACAAAAATTGGTAAAAATAAAGTACATATTGTTTTGGTGGTGGCAATACAAGGGGCAAATTCAACTGTGTAATATCGCAAATCACTATAGGTCACAGGGCAGAATGCTCGAGGTTCGAGTGCTAAATTATTCTAAATTAATTAAAATTTTTATTATAAAAACCACTTAATTATTATAAAAAAAAACAATTATTTAATTATCAATAATATCAAAAATTCTCACAAGGAAAATCACATGATTTCTAGAAATAATTTGAATTTGTTCGTCTTTTGTAAAGATCGTTATTGCTTCATGTTTACAGTTTTCCTTCAAGAGTTATTTATTGATTGTATTTTAATCACTCATCTAATTCTTCTATTTTATTATCAGAAAATATGTGGATTTTTGCCTAACGATAGATTATGTTAGATAGTTTTATGCAAAATAACTAACTCAAACATAAAGGAAGTGTACAACCTCAAACACAACACCCTGTTTATTAGATATCTTATTCAAAAGATCTTTAAAAAAACAAACCACCCTGAGGTCAGCTTTGCTGTAGGTGACATATTTGCTGCGTGTGATGTATAGAACAATAACATTCAAATAAAGACCATAAAACATTTAATTACAATGTAATAATATCTAATATAATAAATTTTGATGAATAAGTTTTTGTCTTGCTGACTAAAACTTCCTGTAGCAATTAATTATATTTGATTAACATGCTTTAATTTGTATGATAAATTTTCCTAAAGATGATGATCATGAAGAATAAATACGCCTTATGATGTAAATAGTAAATACTCAATATAATGTTTTATTATCTGGAAAAAAATTACTTTTTGAACTTGAGAAAATAAAATGTTAAACGTCTATTCAAAGTATAATTAATAATCTTGTACCTTCAATGAATGCATTTTATTATTCGCATTTTTTTTTGATGCTAGATATACCAGCCAATATTTAAGCAAAATCCATTTTGCTATAGCTACATTGTAATCATTGTATTCAGACAGAATTGTCAATATAAACTTACTTGAAGGTGCATTCGCAACTCGATTCACATTCTAAAAAACTAAATGTCTGAAATTATGGGATTAAAAAATCGCAAATTTTTATTCCCAAATTTGAATGGAAAAGTACCCTAAAAGAAGATGGCGGAAGATATCACTGATCCATCGATCTAGGAAATAATGGAAAACGATGAAAACCATGGTCTTCACATTCACAATCAGGAAGTCCAATATGATATGAATAGCAGGTGGTGCTGGTGGTAGTCCGTATGCTGTAAAATGGCTTAACAATCTGTCATCACACCCTATGAAATGCTTTGGATATGTCGAGAGCGACTGTACGTGATTCGCAGTAGCTATCGATGGCTTCTCATTCTTCATCGTCGTGTTTTCTCATAGGGGATCGCAGCATCCGAGTTGGTATTGATGGACATATCTCGGAGGAGTTTAAAATCAATGTTCTTCAAGGGTGTATATTATCTCCCACACTGTTCCTGCTCTATATCAACGATCTCTTAGATATGACAACCAATTCTATTTACAGCTTTATAGCCGACAGCACTTAAATCATCATTCATATCGCGGACTCCAATGACCGCTGTCCGTTCTCAACGCAGCAGCACAAAAGCTAGGAGCACTATATAGAGCAAAAAAGTTGTATACACCTCATCATCTCTTACTGCTCTATAAGACACAGATACGACCATCTCTGGAATACTGTTTTCATGTGTAAAGCTCGGCACCCAAACACTTGCTCAAGAGATTGGACTCCATACAGAGGAGAGCAGTCCGCCTTGTGAATGACCCAGAGTTGACTAAAGATCTTGATAGCCTTGAACATTGAAGAAAAGTGGCGGACCTATCTCTTTACTATCGATACTACTACGGAACGTGTTCGAACGAGCTGGCACTTATGATTCCACCCAGAGTTGTGCCGAACAGAAACACCCGTCAGACACAAGCTGTTCATCAACATACGATTCAGTTGCGAACTCCTAGGACGTCCCTGTTGCGGGACTCCTTTGTCTGGAGGACCGCCTCGCTCTGGAATGGAGTTCCGAGTAACGTCTTTCCCGAAAACTACAACCTGCAGCGGTTCAAGTCCAACGTCCACCATCTTCTGCGCAGACGCACCGCTCGTTGAGTGACATAGGATTTTCCTGTTGTGTGTGACGAACAAAAAAAAGGAAGCCGCCATGTATTCCTTCTTGCGAATGCGAGACGATAGTGTATCGAGAGGAAGAGGGAAAGATATACTTGTCCTCATACAGGGTCTTAGTACCTCAGGATTGAATGAGATGAGACTGAAGAGAGCACACAGTGACCGCCCCAACAAAAGGACAATGGGAACGTGAAGATGTAAGTTTGCCGGAAAGGACGTTCATATGTAACACCGATGGCTCACGGTGGTGGAACAGTCATCCTGAAGAGTAAGTAGTGCGAGGATATTTTGGAGCGGCTGGCACAGAGCAAGAGAGTGAACGAGGTGGCAGATTAACTTGCAGGATCGGCTCTGGCAGCAGGTATATAGACCAGGAACTCTTTTTAGGCCTTTTTAGAGCCGAAGTAAGAGTGGCAAAGAGAGCGAACTGATCGGAACCTCTCAAAAGAATGACACTTTCAGGGGACAAAAACTTTATCGCCGAGGTTGATAAAACCAGGACAGAATGGCTTCTGACGAGGGATAGGCGATCCCTGAGCACCATGCTAGGGGTCATTACAGGGCACTGCCATCTAAGAATACAGATGAATCTAATGAGCCTTGAGGAACCACTGCCCAATACCACGGCAGATGTGCAGCCTTTGCAAGAGTGAGGCACACCACCTTCGGGTAGACAATAATGCAGGACGCGTAGATGGTGTGCCTACCATGGAGTCCTCCTCACCCCCTGATGGTCAGGAAGACTACAGTGGACTGGAGGTGGGGCGAGTGGTTGATAGGAAATCTGGGGTTTGCTGCAAGGGTTTCGTCATTTATGATCAAGTCAGTGGTGTGAAGTTAACCTATGTTCACCTTTTTCGTTGGGTCATTATGTATGAATAACGGTGGTATATTATGTCTGCAATGGGATACGAAGTAGGCAATCATTATGTTTGGGCAAACTTAGTAAGTGTAAATATATGTTTTCGCAAAAACTAAACCTTCATACGTAATAATATTATTGCTCCCTTACCTTAACAAACTGCTTGATGCACTCATTTCCATGTTCTCTTAAAAATGCTTGAAGGGTCTCCATTCCTTGGGCAGACAACAATCGGTATCCATTGTTGCCATTATTCCCTCCAGCCGGACCGGGCGTACTCGGTGACGCGGAAGGCGAAGGCGTTGGTAGGGCATTATGGAACGGATTATTTCCATTGATACTATGATTGTTGTCATTTAAATTTCCGAGATTTCCATTATTATTCTGGTTAAGATTATTGTGCAGCGAGAAAAACATTTTAGTCTGGAGTCAAAAAGCGCGATATTAAAAACAGTTTAGTTTTGGCACATATTATTTTAGCACTGGTACATCGTTCTGACCTCCCGTGATTAGTATTTATAGTAATCGAATGTCACATGTTTACTTGAAATGTTTTCTAATTATACAATTCCTAATTTTTTTAATACTAATAATAATTTTTAGCATCGATCAGGAACTATTCCTCTAATTAAAATTATCTTCTACTGATATGCCCATAAACTCATTTTGATAAGGCTATAGTTTTAATATGTCATAAAATATTGGAAAATTGGTTTATTTTTGTCCAATTAATGAACCGTACCTTACCCATTAAAAAAAAACAGTGGATATTTTGACAACTTTATGGTACCCATATTCTAATAGCAGTTCAGGAAAACTCGAGGGAAAGGCGCTATAACTTTCGTATTTAAAGTTTGGGTTAATATATCTTAATTTCTCTAGGTAGGCGTCTAAATATACGAGAAAATGCTGTACATATTTTCCCTTTGAAGCCTTCCTTCCGCAAACTTAAAATTGTATCAATGCTGAACAAACAGAATCTGTTTTCAAGTAAGATTAATTATGAAAAAAAAACATTAAATAATTCAATCCAGAATAAATTGAATAATCAAAAATCGGATTGCAATAAAAACTGAAGAGAAAATTTTTGAGAAGATAACGTCAAGCCATTATAGTAGTAAACAAAACTTCTTTCCAAATAATGTTAATTAAGAAAAAACATTAACTAGAAGAGTATATTCAATTCAGAAGAAATTGAATTATCAAAACTCTCTTACGAAATTGCAATAACAACTTAAAGGACATTTTTGAGAATATAACATCCATTCTATATGTGGTAGCTTCCTGAGAACGAGGAGCCGAGTAGATATTATAAATATTTGTCAACACTAAAACCATAATAAATATTATAAGTACAATTAATTTCATGTAAAACTTCAATAAAGGGTGTAATATTCGACCGATAAAATTTTACAACTGAGTTCTTGGCCAAAAATTAAAAACAAATCTATAAAAACCATACGTTCCAAAACGCTTCATCTCGGACATACAGAGCGAAAATTCTAATTTTATGTTCTATAGGCTTTTTAATATCAATTAACACTGCGGATTATTTCCAATGACAATATGGATTTTACCTAGCTAGCTAGCTAAGCTAGCCCAAAAGATGTATTGGCCAAATTATAATCAATTATCTTTAAAAATAAGTA
>MU181959.1:24881-37219 GCA_016904865.1 Pissodes strobi
TGTATCTTGGAAATAGGAAATAGAATGTCCCTTCTTATGTGTGGCCAAAAATCAGTTTGTTTAATTATTATTTAAATAAGTTAAACTTAAATTTTCTTTAAGCTGATTTAAATATTTACTTTTGGTTTAATCATAATCTTATTACCTTTCAATCATTTATGATAGATATTTTTCACCTCCTATAAGAATTGAAAACCGTAAGCTTAGATTTTATATCACATTTTTATTAAACGTGTCATACAGGCTTCCGGTATGACGTTATTGTCAATATACAATATATTTAAATATTTAAAGGGAAAAGTTAGAAATAAAATTAATTGAAACAGTCCGGTGAAATTCGTATTGAATCAAGCATGGCTTCAAATATTTTCGTAGAGGTTTATAGTTATACTAAGCTATGACTGAAATAATTAACCACGAAATAAATTTAATTTAATAATTCCATTTTTTCAACCGAAATATTAAAATCAGCAATAAAGACCCCAGGATTGCATAATTTAATATGACTAAAACTGCATTATTTAGAAAGAGTGAGCAAGTAATATAACCTTATTAAATAATCGACGCTCTAAAAAGCAATAATTCCTGTGTTTCTACACTAAAAATTTACGGCGAAATTTAATAAAATGCAGAATTTATTAAAAGCAGGACTAAAAAGAACGAACTACGTAGCCGCGTCGGCTCTATAAGTCAGCTTAGTCGAATTTCATTTTCTGCGGGATTTTCCTTCGTGCAATACAAATTATTTACTGGTCGTAGTTCGATGTCCGTAGTGCATGAGCACTGATATGGGCTTTAAAGACGAAAAGTGTGAAGCTTTAAGGGGCAAAGTTACCAATAAAATTTTTCTTACTTTACAATTTTAGTAGTTATGTGGAAGATTCGTTAAATAACATCTGGTGTCGATAATCGGCGAACCCAGTAACGTTTTTATACATTACCAAATACGATAAGGGGACACTTTAGCTCGTTCTAGCACCGAAAAAGTTGCCATGATCGAAAAAACTGAGACAACAATTCGATGAGGAACTTCTAGGAGAAACTTTGTTTGGAAAATGTCGGTTAAATGCACTTTTCGTAGAAAATATAAAATAAAAACACCCTATAGACGTTTTGTTTTCAACGCATGGGAAATTTGAAGCAAAACGTTTTGCAATATTTTGACATGAAGCTTAGATTAAAATATATACATAATCATAATTTCCTGAAATCGCATTAAAAACGGTTTAAAGCAAGAAAAATGGGTCAGGATCAGAACATTTCTTGGTGATTAGAGGCAGTTTCTGGTAAATTTTATAACAGGTTTCGAGCTAAAATTCTACTTTTAGCATACCGGTGCATATATTTTTTTGTGGAAAATAAGTATAATAGATTTATTTGCATGCAATCTCTTGAAGATGGAAAAATGAGCCATGAAGGGAGACTTTCGGCATTTTTCAATGATAAGCAGCAGTTTCTGCTGATTTAATGAGATGTTTCGAGATAAAATTTTACTTTAAACATAGAAGTTGTGGCCAGTACTTTCAAAATATAGAACACAAAAAAATACTTGTATTTCATAATATTAACCTTGCATTGTTGAAGTTTTCACTTCTGTCGTGTGGTATTAAGCACATCTTACAACTAAATGATACACCATTTGCAAGCTCCCATGTTTCAGCAATGATATTACATATATGTAATCTTTAAAGTCTATAGACCAAATCTTTATGCCATAAGTCAGCACTACAAATTGCTCGAATACATTTTCCGATTTTAAAGGTTTCGGCTTATCATGTAGCATTTCCTTACTTTCTTAGCTTGAACTAGCAATTGTTCTTAGAACCTTTAATACACTTCTACTTGCTATTGATTTATGAATACTCGCAATCTTATCAACACTGAGCGAAGTGCTATGCATACCATTTCAGTAGGAGATATAAAATATAAAAAATTATAATTTCAAAACCTACCTACCAGATATTTGTTTTAGCACAAATCTACCTACTTGTTTTTTAAACCTAAATCGAGATTGAAACGCATTCTCGTCCCAGTGAGCGAAATGATTGGGCTTATTCCTCTAAACCTTTTGAGCCCGAGGATTTCGAAGAAGAAGGATTAGCAAAAAAATCATTGCCCTCGGTAAGTCCAACATCATGTTCTTAAAGGTATCAAGAAAATCCATTTTGGCATTAAAAAAAACTTATCATTTACAAATGTTAGTAACAAAAATAAAAAAGATATTCACGACATGAAATTAGGATAACTTAAACATCTGCAGAATGCCCATGTGAACGATTGTTGTACAACCTTGTTTATGCGTTGAATCAATGGTCCAGCTGAACTCAGATTGGACTTGACAATTGATCTAAAAATTGCACATATATAAATACAAATAGTTAGCCACCATTTAGGCTAGTTTGAGTCCTTTTACAATACAGAAACACCGTGATTGAGAAATTATTTAATCCCAGCAAAAGCTTTCATTGAACATGTATCCGTAGGAACGCAATAAAGAAGCCGTTACATTATTGACATATAACCCAAAACTCAATAATAATAATACCAGCTTTTTCAAGCAATTCAATAACCGGCAACATTTAATGAAGGAGAACTTTGTGAAACAAAACTATCCAAAGCACCATTGTAAAGAAAGTGCTTATATTTAGTTTCGTTCAGTTCCACTTTGACATGGGGGAAGTGGAACGTTGATCTAGAAAAACGTATCTACTTCAAAACATTGCAACATATTGTACGTATATCTGCGAACTATTCTTATACGTGCCCTAATTATTCCTCCAAAATATGACACATTATATTCAAATGATTGTCAAATTGAAATATTAATTAGCCTAATTCAGTAATTGTTAGGAATCATGGTTATCGAAGATTTTACCGATACTAAAAATTGACCCATACCCACTTTTCAAGAGCCGATACCGATACAAGTTGATACGAGTTGTTGTGAAAACAGCTCTATTTATAAGCAAAACATTTAAGAATAGATCGATTGAAAACCTTCAAATCAATTTAACATCACTTTGAGTTTAGGTTATTCCATGAACTGAAAATTCATTAATTTGGTGGCAACGTCAGAGAAAAATGCATCCAAATGTATGTGAAACAGCAAAATACTTTAAAGCAGCACCTTCAGGGGGCTTTTAGCTTCCAGTGCAGAGACAAGAAGTATTTTCCGAAGTTGTAAATCGGAGCCGTCTTATTTCTGACACTACTGAAATTCTAATTATGCCGAATCATAACTTACCAAAATTGAATTTTATTTATTAACTTTGTTACCATGTTCTTGTTACAAGTAGTAAGTATTAATGTATTTACTTTTTTAATTGTGTAGGTACTCATGATTTTTTACATTTTACGTTAAATGTGATATATTAATGCAACATATAAAACATAATGTTTTTTACCTATTGGTAAAATTACTTGTTCTTATGATTTGCTTGATGCTTGTATTTGCCATGTATTGCGATATTGCCAATCAATATTATTTCCAAACTTGTTATATAAGTCTAATATTAGTATTAAATTCATCTTGACTGCTGTGACCAAACATAAACGAATTATTTCATTTAAATTCATACCAATAAAACGAACATTATTATTCTTAATCCTGATAATCGTCACGGGCACGGATTAAACCAAGCAAATAGCGAGCATACTTTACCGCTATTAACCTGACTTGAAACTAACGAAAATTTTAAATATTTACTTAGTTTTAGCCAACGGATTTAACTGCCAACCTGCTTTGCATATATGCAATTTCTTGTCGCAAGAAGGGATGATATATGGCGACGTGTAATTCCTGTAGGACCTTACTTGCAATTTGTAATGCGGAGGCAGCGCCTGAAATTCGATTCTATTGTACGTAGATGCATTTAGAGAAGGAAGCATTTAGTTTTTGGCAATAATGTATTTTTAGTTTGACAAAACCACGAAGAACGTACAGGGTTATCCAACGAGGACTAGACAAGGCGATTTTTTGACTTTCCCTGTACTTTTATAAAAAAAACTGAAATAGCCATCTTATGTAATTTTCTCCCGCGCATTCGGATATGTTCAGCAAAAAAACAATTGAACATCAAATAAAAGTGCTAGGGGGTCACTTTGATATATTTTTAAATGGGATGCCATATTTTTAATGTGCTTATCCGATTTCTCATATAAATTTTGATCTAAAATGATGGATTTTTAATTCAAAAACGCCTTTTTTCTTCAGTTTTAAATTCGGAAAATGTTCGACTAACGTACGATTAATACCTGATAGATGGATACCCGTTTCACATGTTCAACCTTTAACCTGCTTTAAAGCGGCCGTCAGTCAGGCCAAATAATCAACTTTCAAATTTCTATACTATATTTTTCATGAATTAGTTACAAATAATGAAATATTCTTTAGAAGAACGACTAAGTGTAATAAAATTATATTACAAAAGTGGAGAAAATGCTCGACAAACACAAAGAAAATTTTTTGAGTTTCCAGAGACACATTTCAGTAGATACAATTCTCAGAATTAAGACCCTATTTGAACAAAGCAAGATATTGAAAGATAAACCAAGAAAGATGAAAATACAGAATAGAAGGAATCGAGCCATTGTTCAATATTTTACTATAAATCGGAAGAGTTCTATTCCGCAAGTGGTACGAGAAGTAAGGTATGGTCCAGGACTCCGGACAGTAAGCTATGGAACAGTTCACAGAACTTTAAAAAATGTGGTCTTAAACCAATCGGATAAGCCTTTGGATAAGCACATTAAAAATATGGCATCCCATTTAAAAAAATATCAAAGTGACCCCTAGCACTTTAAATTGATGTTCAATTGTTTTTTGCTGAAAATATCCGAATTCGCGGGAGAAAATTACATAAGATGGCTATTTCAGTTCTTTTATAAAAGTACAGGGAAAGTCAGAAAATCGCCATGTCTAGTCCACGTTGGATGTACAATAATGATACAGATCCACTAAATTCACAGATTTTCTATATTGCGAAATGATTTGAATTTTGACAAATTTCAAGTGACCAGATCAACTAGTTATTCTCTAGGTCTTTATGACCTATATAAAAGAGAAGAACTTCGTATTTTTAAATTTCGCAAAACAAAGATGGGTTCTTGAACTTTTCAAGCTTGACAACCAAAGCATCAGTTTTTAGTCGTCAGTTCATCTTTGGTCAAATGTACCCTGATAATTGCACTTCTCCTATCGTTGCTACACTTCGAGTGAAGATCAAAATGACATCAAAATGCTTCATAAACTACAAACCCTGATAGAATCAGAGACTGTTAGCTCTGCTCTCTTAATGGTCATTGCCTTAACGCCTATAGCACTAAAAACTAATTCGCATAGTTAAGGAAGTGACACTGAAAAATATCAAATAATTATTATTGTAGATGCTATTGACCTTCTAGATCTAAATGCCGTTTTTAAAAAATTAAGTGCATATTTCATGACTTTTGTGATTAAACTATCTGCGACAGCTAAAGAAAATAAAAAATATTATATAACATGCAAATACCTACATGTCAAGTTTTGATAGAAAATAACAGAAACTGAAAACACAAAAATGAACTAAGACAGCGTTAACCAACAAAGTCCCAGTAGCAAATACCACAATAACATTACAGCCTTTTATTTCAATAATACGCATCAATTACTCGAAGTTGTTGGGGAAACTACTGCTGCCGTTGCTGTCAGTTTTAAAACTTTTCGTAGATCGCAGAAATAACTAATTTGTTTTCCAAATGCTCAGTCCTGCAACGGCGTGACCGAGTTATTTGTTACAGAGACAGTAGAACGCAAGATGGCATTATTTTAACAAGTAAACTGAATGTATGATTAATTTTGTAAAAATAAAAAATGAGCAATAACTAACGACACTTATCCCAAGATCGAAGGCAAATTATCCTTAGAAGTAGATAGTCATGGTGTATGAAACAATTTTTTTTCTTGTCTTGGTCTGGGAACCATAGATCTTGGCAAGAAGGAGAAAGAAATTTAATCTTGTGTATCCCTAATTTTCGATCTCGAAGACTTTTCAGCAAATATTGTAATTGTCCCAACTTTTTTAAATAACCTCATATTTCCAGAATCTCTCTATATTCGAAGTTGGGAGAGAATGGTCGGTTAAGAATTCTGAGTTAATTATGTAGAGATGAAGTGCTACACAATAAGCCGCTTTTGAAAAAATTATGATCTTGAAATTTTCATGTGCAATTATGATACCAACTTGTTGGTGGTTTCAGGCATGCCCTTCTTCACGATTTTCAGGAGACGATCGTAAGCCATTATTTCAACCATGTCTCTTCCACTGCCATCTTTAATTTCTGGCCCATCTTCTCGGATTTCAGGTATATTTTGTATTTCTTCGTTTCTCAGTATCCCCAATTAGGTTGTTTTTAAAGTTTAATCGTTGATGTGTTTTCAATCTTGTTTCTATTACATAATATGTCAACATAGACCTAAATATGTTTCACGGTATTAAGTTATCAATGTATCCCAATATGCTTACAGTTTCGCTTTAAGTTAAGCCCTTGAGATTAATTATGTGACCAATTAAATTGCAGAGATAACAAATTTCAAAAGAGAATATTTTGAAAACAATTGACTTTAGGTATTTAAATACATCTTACATCATGAGCAAACAAAAATCAAACACAAACTATTCCAAAATATTTCCTAAGTTCAAAACATCATCCTGAAACACATTTAAACAAATCGTGCATCGATTATTAAAAAAAGAAGCATGTTCACATTGTTCACATACCTATTGAAAGTGCAAAAAAATGCCGGTCAATTTATAGGTTGGTGGTCATAAGTTTTATTTTCAGTATAACCGGCCATGGATTTCACCTTGGGAAGATTCGACTTAGAAGAAAACTAAATTATTTCAATATATATTCCAGCTACTTTAAGGATATAGCAAAACACAATAGAGTAAAATCTTTGACGCATGAGTAAGCACGAATAGTAAAGTCCTGTAGGAATTCGACCTTTTCATATTACAGAGAAGATATTGTATCACATCCCTATATGCTGAAATGAATTAAAAAGATGCGACTAGGAACATGAAAGGCAACGAAGAAAAATGCACTGCTACATTCCAATTATTAAAAAAGACTCTAAGAATACTGGTAGCAAATTTAATCAAAATCTAAGTAACTGTAAAAACTTGTATTATTATGAATAAATGGGCTTCTGGGCGAAGAAATGCCCTTAAATAATCAGCGTTTGGAAGTTTGACAATGAGTCCTTTAAAACTAATTCCTTACTGGAAAAAGATCAAGCCATATCTCTGGAGTTATCTCAGAGGTAGGCAGGCGAACATTGGTTTTATAAATTAGAGAGTATACATACATTTGCAAGATCTTTGATTAGCGAAAAACTGTTCAGTGTTAAGTTTCAGGGACTGCGTTGATTATTTAAAATATATTTTTTGTCATACGCTCCCAAAAATAGCTATTTTACGGACTCATTTGAGTCCGTAAAATGCTTCTTTTTAGGCCTAGTCCCTAAAAGTCGTCATGGCAACTTTTACGGACTATTCAAAAATTTCTGAATATGTCTAAATGTCAAATTTCAAATGACATGACAAAATTGTCAAATAGTTGCTACGATATCAAATTCTAAGCTAACTTTGTCGTACATTATGATTTCAAAAATTATGGTAAATTTGCAAATTTAGGCGTTCTGAAGAATTGCAAAAAGCGTATAAATAAAAACTAAATTTTGGGAGCGTATGACAAAAAATAGTGTTTGTCACACGTACGTAAATGAAGTTTTTCAGGACTCATCTGCTATTCCGGACTCGGCTAACGCCTCGTCCGGAAACAGCAATGATTCGTCCTGAAAAACTCCATTTTAGGTACTTGTAACAAAAATAACTATTATATTAACGAAGAAAGAACACACGGAATACATTTAAATGATTATGTCTTCTTCATCATTTACCAACGGCAATCACATTTAGGCAATAAAAAACGAATATTCCGAGTTTTAGAAGGTTTCCTGCTTTGTAACTATAAGTTAGTCTTACACAATTAAGGCTAAATCTACCTTTAAGAATTTAAAAGAGTGCAGAATAAGCCTGCTTTGCTTGGAATGACAGAAATTGGATAAGCGAAACTTTGATTACTACGCGGCATCCCGAAAAGTCGTATTATTTTCAGATAGTTCAAATATCTAGCTCGCAATAATTCCATACTGAAGGAAAATAAAGATTACCTACACCATCATACTGTGCAAATTATCCCTTTGACTTCGTAGATTATAGTCTCGCTTTTAACTATACGAATAAAAAAGTGCTGAAAATGTGGAAATTTATATCTTCCCTTGGAAATTAGGAATATTTTTGGCCTCAAATCGACTCATCGTCAAAGGCGTCAATATCTTGTAATTGGAACTAACATCAACTACGTAACATTTTCTTGGACAAAATCTGATTTTTTAATGGCTTTTTAAGATTCAAATTTGCCTTAAAAGTATTTAGTATTTTTGCGTTTAACATGTCACTCCGTCCTTCTAAATCTCATTTGGGTAATTATTTTTGAGTGCATTCAGAAAATATATTGAATTCCAAGCAATGACTAAGGATATGGTATTTTGGCTATGCCGTTTGCGTTCAAGAAAATGTTGTTTGTAAACATGTTAAAATTGTACCCAACAGATAAGAAACATTATCACCAAAAATGTAGATTTTACTGTTGTTTATGTGCTGCTAGTGCAGTTTGCGATATTGTGGTTATTCTGCCATTGATCATAGGAATAGACGTCATTTAATCGTAGAGGAAGCAAATCAAGCCATTGGGTTGCTTCTTGGAGGTGCATGACAGATCGATGTGGCTGATGATCGGTATAATGTCTCTCAAAGTATAATTTCCCGACTTAATAACCGATTTAATGAGACTGGATCTACCATGGACAGGCATAGGGAGGGTAAACCAAGATCTGCTAGGGAACACCGAAGATTAATGAGAGAAGCAAGGATGAATCTTACAAGAAACTGCACGTTGCACAGACAGGACCTTTTTGCTGTAACAAGAATTCGTATTGCCCCTCGGACGGTTTTAAATCGATTAAATGAAGCAGGTTTACATTGATATAGGTCTATAAGACGCCCTCCATTGACCACAGTCCATAGAACTCAACGCGCGCTTTGGTGTAATGAAACAGCCAACTGAAATGATGCGTGGCGTATTGTGATCTTCAGTGATGAAAGCCGCCTTTATATGTGTGCTAACAGACGTACAGTTCGTGTCGGGAGACCAAGAAATGAAAGAATTAATGGATGATACGTTCAAGAAGTGAATCCATTTGGAGGTGAAGGTGTAATGGTCTGGGGTGGAATTTTCTACGGGAGTCGAACGGAGTTGTATGTTTGTGAAGGTACAGGGTGATCCCCTATAATGTCGCCCCCTTTTAACTTTTTTATTTTAAGTGTCTCAAAAAAAATAAAGGTATGGTTATGTAGGTACTGAAAAATGCTTTTTTTCTGCGTATAAAAAATATTGGAAAAATGATCAGTATACAGGGAAAAACAAAAAGTAATCTTTTTTTCAATGGAACACCCTATATGTGAATTTATTTTTCGATTCCTCGTAAAATTCTAAGCATATTTTATGTATGATGTTATACCTATAGAGTTAGTAGTTTCACAGCTATAAACAGTTGAAAATCGGTACGTTGGCTACTTTTCACCTTGGTAGCAAGGAGATCATTAGAGATGGAGTGAAATGAATTTCACATTCCTATCTTAACTTTCCAAGAGCTATCTGATGGTGCTAGCTTATGGTACCTATCTAGGTACCAGATTTGGTACCCATGGTACCGCCTGCCAGTTACCGTCAGATAGCTCTTGAAAAGTTAAGACAGGAATGTGAAATTTATTTTACTCCATCTCTAATGATCTTCTTGCTACCAAGGTGAAAAGTAGGCAAAGTACCCATTTTCAACTGTTTATAGTTGTGAAACTACTAACTTTAGAGGTATATTATCATACATAAAATATGCTTAGAATTTTACAAGGAATCGAAAAATAAATTCATATATAGGGTGTTCCATTGAAAAAAAATTAACTTTTTGGTTTTCCCTGTATACTGATCATTTTTCCAATATTTTTTATACGCAGAAAAAAAGTTTTTTTCAGTACCTACATGACCATACTTTTATTTTTTTGGGCCACTTAAAATAAAAGTTATAGGGGGGCGACATTATAGGGGATCACCCTGTACAATGAGAGGTGAAATTTATGCCCACTGATAAAAAGGTGAATGATTATCGTTGGAACTTGGAGCCCAATTTCAGATTCCTGGATGATAACGGTCGCCCGCACAAAGTCAGGGTAGTACAATAACGGCTAGCATACTATGAAATTAATTATTTGCCATTACCCCAGCTCTTTCCTGATTTAAATTGCATCGAACATGTTTGGGACATGCATGGAAGGGCACTAACTGCCCATCAACCTCCTGTTCAGAACGTAAGGACACTGAGGCAAGTTCTTCCACATTTATGGGATACCTTGGATCAAAACGCCTTGGAGCATTTAATTCTATAAGTATGCCACACCGAGTTGAAGCCGTAATAGCCAACAGAGTTGGCGTTACACGTTATTAATTTTTTTTTCTATTTGATAATTATCTGTTTAGTTACATTAGTAGAGAAAAGTTGCCTGTTAATTCAAATTTAAAAAAAAAAATCAGTTAATCAAATGTGTTTCATTTCTGAAAGGGATGGGAGTAAATGTACGTTATACAATTTTCTTCGAAAACTATTTTTTCTCAGAGAATTCACAATATCCTAAACTTTTTTCGATTAGTTTGGATTAGTTGGGTTTGTCAAATTGAAGCAACTCATAAAAAATATTTACAATAATAAAATTCAAAAAGCAATACTGTCAGTTAAATTCATCAACTTGCAACCTTGTTTAACTTTGCTCGATTCCAGAAAACGAATGTTAAAAAGAAAACACAGTGGATTAATTTTTCTAACAAAAATGGAGAATCTGTAAATTATTTCAAATATTTGAAATAACAAAATTTTAAAAATGTATGCTATCAGTTAAATTATGCAACTTGTTGAAATCTTGTTTAGGTTTTCTGGGATCCAGGAGGTCGAATGTTGGAAAGGAAACACTATCCGGACAAAAGTATTTTATGACAAAATTGGATCCACTAACCGTAAATATCCAGCATTAAAAATAATGAAATTCGATAAAACTTTTACTGCCAGATCCTCCTCAGTCCACCGATTTAAAATAATACAAATTTAAAGTTTTGCTGCCAGTTAAATTCACCTTGCAACCGTGCTTAGATTTTCTAGATTTCAGGGTCGAACGATGGGAAGGAAATACAGTAGATTTTTTCTTCAAAATGTTACAAGAGGTATATAATTTTTTCCAATATTTATTAGTCAAAACAATCAAATTTAAAAATTATTCTAGCAATTAAGTTAATCAACTTGCGATCTTGTTTAGCTTTTCTGGACCTGTGGGTAGAATAATAGAAAGGAAACACAGCGGATTATTATGGATCCACTAGTATATCCTAATTTTTTTCCCAATATTCAAAATAAAATTTTCAAAAACGGCTTTTAGCTGTACTGGGTTCAGAAATTTGAATTGCGTATATTTGTGTATATCCAAGTGCATATCTTTGATTAAAAAATCAGACTAAATTATTTTAGCGGAGACAAAATGCATACGATGATTTGATTCTACAAAAGAAATTAATATCTATTTTTAAATTACACATTCACTGTAAGGTAATCGTTAAACACACCTATAGTGGCACGCCTACAGATATCAATCTCGCTGCTGACCTTTTCATAACATGTATAACACATGAAGTGAATGTCCTATTAAAATCACTTTTAGAAAGTGAAATTGTTGCATTTTATAAAATGTATATCAGGGGGCGTAGCTCAGATGGTAGAGCGCTCGCTTAGCATGCGAGAGGTACCGGGATCGATGCCCGGCGCCTCCAAGATAATTTTTATGTTAATAGTTTAACATATAAATCACTTACTTGAATTTGTTTTTCTTTTCTAGTAGTGCCGTCATATTTTATTTGGTTTATTATATTTCATATTTAATTTAGTTAAATATATTTAATGTCACTTTTGCATTGTTTTAAAAACATACGGGGGACGTAATTCAGATAACATTATAGAGCGCTCATTTAGCACGAGCAGTATCGGGATCGAACCTTCAAAATATGTTTTGTTATCGTTTTTAATTTATCAAGTTGCTTAACTTTACTGTTTCTACAATCAAACTGCTTCACTTTATTAAAAAAAAAACAGCAGAGAACGCAGCTCATATTATAAACGTTCGCGATATTGGGATCGA
>MU181959.1:62219-109397 GCA_016904865.1 Pissodes strobi
CTATCCATGCAGGTTCTCCTCCCTTTCGACTAATAGTGTGCAAGCCATTGCACATTTTCACGATCAAAGCCATACAATTTTTTACAATCTTCTTCTATGCATTCCTTGCGAGAATTTTACTTTCGAATCAAAAACTCTGCCATTTTAGGATGAAAACCGGACAAATATCACAACTAAAGTAACCTAAGCAAATGTAAGGATGGTGCATGCTGGAAAATTTACCAGCAATTGCTTATATAGCAAAAGCAATTGCCACGTTTACTCATATTACATTTTTAAGCAAAACCTTTTACTTTTAGCTTTTCCTTTGATTTAAAGCAATTGCTACAAGGTCAAGTAGTCGCTAAACATTTTATTCATTTCAACTTAAGCGTTTGCTAGTAATTTTCAAGAAAAAGCAATTGCTAAATTTTTATTCATAAGGCTCATTTAGTCAAACATTTGATTCAAGATACAGGGTATTAAAAGTAAATGTCCAAAGTCAATTTATTTCTAATTTCTTAGGAACCTAAAGATATTGAATCGAAATTTCAAACATAATTTTCGAGTAGAACCTTGCACTATTGAATGCTTTTTTTTGTTTTTATGGCAGTGGCACGCACACTAAAGGTAGATCCTATGGCGCTCGACGAGCGGTGTGTGTGCGAAGATGTTGATTGACACGGTTCTTGAATATTTGTAGGTTGTAATTAGTGGGAAACAGATGTCCTGGAAGTGAGTTCCACAGTGATGCAGTGCGCCAGACAAAGGAGTTCTGGTAAAGCGATGTTCTAGGTGTTTCTAGTTGTACGACGAACTGGTGCGCTCCTGCCGTCTGTCGGGACTGCCTGACAGGAGTTGCCAGGGGCGGGATTATGCGGGCCAAATCCTAGGAACATCTGCCGTGAAAGTATCTGTAAAACAGAGACATCTCGGCCACATGTCTGCGATGTTCCAGACTATCCAGATTCCGGGTCAACTCCGGATCGCCGACGAGACGCACAGCCCTCTTCTGAATGGAATCCAGCAGCTTTAGGGTATGCTTTGGTGCGGCACCCCAGATATGTGAGCAATATTCTAAGCACGGTCTTATTTGCGCTTTGTACAGCAAGAGCAACTGCTGCGGTGTATAGAGTTTTTTGTTGCGAAATAGCGCACCAAGCTTCTGGGAGGCTGATTTTGCGATGTTAGCAACATGGTCATGCCATGACATATTGCTGTTGACCGAGACACCCAGCAGTCCGATTGACAAGGATGAAGGAATGGTCGATCCTGCCATAATGATGTCAGGGCCCGCTGTATTGGCCCTCTTAGTAAATGTTGCGGCTTGGGTCTTTGCTGCATTGAACTGGACCAAATTTCGGTCGCCCCAAGTTTGAACTTTCTCCAGGTCTTGATTAATTGCTGTAATCTGCTCCTGTCTGCGGTGATGAGTCTCCGTCGCTGGTAAGGGTTTTTCTGATCTAAAGTGGGAGACAAGGGTACTGTCATCTGCAAAACTGTAAACAGGATTATTCGTTTCGATCAGCAGGTCATTAATATAGATGAGGAACAGAGTTCGTGAAAGTATTGCGCCCTGAGGCACGCCCGCGTTGATGGTGAATGTGTCCGAGATGTGTCCATCGACTGCAACATGTAGGGATCGGTTCTTAAGGAAACTGGCCAGCCAGCTGCAGAGAGAGGCGGGCAGTCCCAAGGACGGCAGTTTGTTGAGCAGTCCGTCATGCCAAACTCTGTCGAATGCCTTTGAAATATCCAACGCAATCGCTCGAGACTCTCCGTAGTTTTCAATTGCCCTACTCCATATATGAGTGACATAGGCCAATATATCTCCTGTCGATCTCTCTTTGCGAAAGCCGTATTGATTATCGCTGATTATTCTGTTGCTCTCGAGGTACTTGAGTAGTTGCTGGTTGACTACACGTTCCATGACTTTGGAGATTATTGGAAGCAAGGCAATCGGGCGATAGTTTGAGGGCGTGGTTTTCTTGCCTTTTTTTGGAACAGGTTGCACTCGAGCGACTTTCCAAGAGGATGGGTAAATCCCTTTTCTGTAAGAAAGAAAAAAAAGCCTGGAAAAAACAGGTGTTAGTTCGTTGGCGCAGTTCTTTAGCACGATGGCAGGTATTCCGTCCGGTCCTGATGCCTTTTGCGTATCTAGTTCTTTAAGGATTTTGCGAATATCACGATGAGAAAACTTGACTTCTGCCATGGTGGTGTTGATGTTCGGTATAGTGGGGAGAGTCTTGCTTTGGGGCACGTCTAAGGTAGAGTGTGATGAAAACATTTTGGCGAGCATGTTTGCTTTTTCCTTGGCTGTAGTCGCCGTGATGCCACGTTCGTCCGTCAAAGGTGGGAGAGACGTTTTTGTAAAGTTGTTACTTACTGCCTTTGCTACCGACCAGAAATTCCTGGAGCCACTGGGGCATTGCAAAAGTTTATTCCTGATCCTTTGATTGTGTTTGTCCTTAGTTTCGTCGATTACACGCTTGCACTCGTTTCTCGCTTCGATAAAATAATTGCGATTTTCAGCGGTCTGATTTTGCTGCCAGTACTTATAGGCTTGCTGTTTTCTTCCTACAGCTCTTTCGCATCTTTTGTCGAACCAGGGCTTTCCTTTTGATGGTAACTTGATGGAATTTGGGATGTATGCTTCCATTCCTGAGGAGATTACTTGCATGATCTCTTCGCAGCAGTCTGACGGGTCGTCAGTGGCAAAGCAGACGTCGAGCCAAGGAAAATCTAGGTAAAACTGCCTCAGATCGTCCCAGTTTGCAGAATTGTAATGCCAGATTTTGCGAGGCAATGGTGGATCCTTCTGTATTAGTGGCAATTCACAAACCGTTGTAATAAGTTTGTGGTCGGAGGTACCTAATGGCGGACCAACTGTAACCTTGTACTGGTCAGGATTGGTGGTCAGAAAAAGATCCAGGAGGGCGGCGAATTCGCCCCTCTCTGAGATTCGAGTTGGTTCGTCTACAAGTTGAGTAAGCCCGCAGCTGATGGCAAATGCTTCAGCCTCTCTACCTTCGTTGTCGGTCTTGTTGTGATGTTTGAGCCAGTTGGTGTTGTGGGCATTAAAGTCTCCCAGAACGATTATTTCTGAACTGGGGTGATCGACCTGTATTGAGTCAAAGGTGGTAGCTAGTGTTGAGCTGTTAACATTCGGCATTCCTTTCCATTGGCGTACCTACAGGGCAGGGTCCAGATATTTTTATCCTCAATTTTGTTCTCAATTAATAAGAAAACGGTCAAAAATAAGCAAATATGTGTTCTTAGATTTTTTTCATTTAACGTAACGTTTTCGAATCAATTGGGAGAATCGTAAACTATGGAAGAGGTTTTTCCAGTTGTCATACCACTGTTTGAAGAGCATTTGCGTTTAGTGGGGCCTTTTATAACACTACCCTAATTAATAACTATTTTTTATAAAAACAAAAGTGACAAAATGATTCTTAAAATCACCACAAAAAGCAGTAATATCAAAATTTGGTTTATCATAAACTTTTGCTAAAAAAATTAAACGCCCATGAAAAAAACATACCGGTTTAACATTTGCGCGTTCAAAAAATGCACGGCCATATTTCAGGGTGTGATTCCTCGTCATGAAATATGAAAAAAATTCCTATGAACATAGGTCCGGAAATGCATAGTTTTCAAGATGAAAGGTACCAAAGCCAACTTTTTTAATTTCTTAGGAACCGTTAACACATAAGGTACACTGCAACAAATATAATCACTCGCCAGATCATTGAACGGCTAACTCTAGCGAAAATTCGAGGCCTATTGCTTACTGTTTCGCAAACATTTACGATTCTATGTCCTAAGTCTTGTATGGTTTCTATGCGAGTAGCATAAGCCATTGGTTTAAGGTGTAAATAAAGGTCTAATGGATTTAAGTCCGGGGAGCGAGGTGGCCAGTGATTTGATTCACCTCTTCCAATCCACCTCTCACTAAAAGTGTTATTAAGATATGTTCTAACAGGTAAAATAAACGGGATCTCCATCGTCTATTAAAATTATTTGATTACGTACAGGGTTATCCAACGAGGACTAGACAAGGCGATTTTTTTACTTTCCCTGTACTTTTATTAAAAAAAAAACTGAAATAGCCATCTTATGTAATTTTCTCCCGCAAATTCGGATATGTTCAGTAAAAAAGAATTGAACATCAAATAAAAGTGCTGGGCCACTTTGATATTTTTTTAAATGGAACACCCTGTATATTACTACATTTTTGGACTCTCTAGGAAAATCTAAACACATTTTGTGTGTAATATCCTATACCTATCTTTAGCTGTTTACCAAATATTGACAGTTGAAAGTCGAGTATTTTGACACTTTGACAGGCTCTTAAATCTAAACTGCACAAGATCAAAGAAAACTGTTTGCACATTCCTATCTTAAGTTTTCATAGACTATCGAATGACAGTATCTTGGAATTTAACCTGCGGATAAAATTAAGCGGAACTTTTAAACCTCCGGTTAAATTCAAAGTTACTATCATTCGATAGCTTATGAAACCCCAAGATAGGAATGTGCAAACCGTTTTCTTTGATCTCGTGCGGTTTAGATTTTAGAGCCTGTCAGAGTGTCACAATGCCCGACTTTCAACTGTCAATATTTGGTAAACAGCTAAAGATAGGTATAGGATATTATACATAAAATGTGTTTAGATTTTTGTAGAGTCAAAAAATTTAGTAATATACAGGGTGGTTCCATTTAAAAAAATATCAAAGTGACCCCTAGCACTTTTATTTAATGTTCAATTGATTTTTGCTGAACATATACGAATTCGCAGGAGAAAATTACATAAGATGGCTATTTCAGTTTTTTTTTATAAAAGTACAGTCAAAAAATCGCCTTGTCTAGTCCTCGTTGAATAACCCTGTACACGGTGATCATTTATAATGTCCCCCCCTTCTTAACTTGTTTGTTTTTCGCATTAGACAAAAATGTTAAATACAAAAGTTGTGCAGAATAATGTAAGCTATGTGCAGAATACATTTATATATATACAAGGTGTTGCAGAAATGAGTGACAGGTTAAAGTTATATATTTTTAAATAAAATACCCTGTATATTATTAATTTTTTAGAATCAACAAGTTAACTTTGGACTTTTACCTTGTATCTTGAAAAATGTGCATTTCGGGACCTATGATGTTCATACGAACTTTTTTCATATTCCATGACGAGGAATCACGCCCTGAAATATGGCCGTGCATTTTTCAAACGCCCTCTATATTAAGATCCGACATCGTGGATGTCGGCATATTCTGTTCATAAAGAATTGACATTGTCACCAGCTGCTAAACAATTCGATATTTCAGTGGGTAATCTGTTTCCAATTAAGTGTCTCTCAATTTGTTTTTGAATTAATATAGGAAATAATATTAGAAATACACTAATAAGCCCAAACTAAATTACATAAAAAAAACTTCCTAAACCAGTTTAACTGTATAACAGGTCTAGTCCGCATTATACAGGATGAATCAAAAAAATACTTCAATAGTTATACATATTTAAAGAATCACTACCTATAAGTTTCTATACGAATAAGCATATAGGTTTGAGGAATCACAACTGTTACTGAAATACAGGGTGTTAACATTGTTTAGAGGCATTGTAGAAAGTGACACATTGGCAGTAACTTCCTAATTAAAATTGTTCCTTTTTGATTAGGAAGGCATCGATGATCAGCAGCTACAAGATTGCCACATCTGCTTTAGCTGTACACTTTTTGATTAGAAGGGCCCCACCGATGGTCCTCAGCTGCAAGAGCGCCAATTCTGCTGCAGAATGAGAATACTCAGACTTAAATGAAAAGAACATGTGTATATTCGCGCTAATTTAAGATCACGGAATGAGGAAAGTAATGAAATACACAGAAAGTTAATTATTTGAAAACAATAATACTTTAGATACTACGGCAATTATGTAGATAAGTCAGTTCCACCGTAGTATGGATAATATTTGAATGAAAATAAAAAAGTGTTTTAAAATAAGATTGTGGTTAATTAAGTTGAGGTACCGAACACGGGCCTTTAATAGTGTATTAGTATATAACAAAACTGAATTAAATATATATACAACGTGTCCAAGATAAAGCGGGCCAGCACAGGGATCTCAGAAACCGTAAGAGATACAACGAAGCTTAAATTATAAAAAAGTTTTAATGCTTAAAAATATCCGTAAAAACCGAATTTTTGCAAAATGGTTTTCAGTTTTTGCTGGGTTTATTTCAAAAGATTTTTTAAAATAAATAATACTTCCCCATTGGCATTTTTTCCTTTCTACAAGGCCGCGATACTGAATTTAAAATCCAACGTTTCGTCTTTGAACCACATCATCAACTTATTTTTTTTAAATATAGGGCTCTGATTTTCTGATGCCAAGTTCTTGAAGGACTTTTAATTCTGAATTCAACAGTTATCACAAGTTGTGGTTTAGATGTTTTACACCTTTTTTTGAGCATTATTAAGTTTTCTACGATTCGTACCTGCCTTGTAGAACATATTATGTCATAAATTATTTCAATTTATTAAAAAAACTCACTTGATTTCTTTTTGTCTTGCGGTTTACAATAAAATAAAATAAATGATCAAGAAATTAATAATTACTAGGTACTAAAAATGCAAAACTTTTGTATTTGCCTTCGGGGTCTCTGCAAATTTCAATGTGTTGTTTGCTTACATTTTAGAAGAAAGTAGGCTTTGGAATAAAATGATCGTCATAGAGATGCATAAAGCTTGACATTGACTTGGACATTATTTTCTTGCAATCTTGCATTATAAAAATATGGAACGCGTGTTTTCAAATGAAGAAACATTTTATAACTTGTTTTATTTCAAGTAACCGAAACTGTTATGTAGCGGAGCGTATGTATTTGAAGAGGCAGCCTAATAAAAGAACATTCACTAAGTTAGTAACTATGTATGATCAAAGAATACGGTGCCCAGTAATGAAGAAAAAGTAAACAACGTATTATTAGCAGTTATTGAGAACCCTGGAATATCAACTCGGAAAATTGAAGAAAACGTAGGAGTCGTGAAATCAACAGCCCAATTCATTTTGAAAACACAAAGATTTCATTAGTATAAATATACCTACAATTTGTCAAGGACTTACTCCCGGAGATGCAGAAATGCGCCCTTCTGTGAATGGTACACACGAAAATGTCAGGAAAATGAAGATCTTCCTTATCAGATAATATGGTCTGATGAGAGCATAGTTACTAAAAATTGAAATAGAAGCATTACTGAGCCACAGAAAATCCCTGCTTAGCTAAAGAAGCAAGACACCAACACCGTTTTGGATTCAATATGTGGGCTGGAATTGTAGGAAGGCGAATTATTGGCCCATTTTTCTACCGTGATAAACGGAACGATATCTCAATTTACTACAAGGTAATTTAGAAGAAAGAAGTCTTACTAGCAGTAATTCGCAACCATTGGCTCCAACAAGATGGTGCGTCAGCACATAATGCTAGAGCAATTAATGAGTACCTTTCAGATAGATTTCCAGGGAAACCTATAAGCACGTATTCCGAAAAGCGATGGCCAGCACGTTCATTCAACATTACGCCATTAGATTTCATTCTTTGGAGATATGTTGAAAATTACGTTTATAAGGAAAACTTGGTAACAGACCATGGACTTAGAAGATTGGTGCTTGAAGCCTTTCAAAGTATAACACCAGTTATGCTGACTACTATTTTAGACTCTACAGTAATGAGATGCAATTTATGTTCAGAGAATGCATGAGGGTAATCTTTTTGAACACCTCCTACGAACCTAGATTCCACTCTTTTGATGTTAGCTTTATTGTTATCCTTGTTATATCCTCGTTTATTATTATTACTTGTTAATTATTAGTAGTAATTAATAAATAATTATTGAGTATTTATCTTATTTAATTGTAAAAAAAAATAAATCAAGAGTGGTTTTGAATTGAAGTAGGCAAATGTTTTACGAGGTATAGGTCCGAATCTTAGAAAACTTTTAATAATGCTGAAAAAAGGTGTAAAACATAACTAAACGACAACTTGTGGTACACTGTTGAATTTAGATTGAAAATGCCTTCAAAACTTTGACATTGTATTTACAAAAATTAAGTTTATGATGGTGGCCCAAAGACGAAACGTAAGATTTTAGATTCAATATTGCCATCTTACAGATGGGAAAAAGTGGCCATCTGAAAGTATCATTTATTTTAAAAAAAAACTTTTTACCCAGCAAAAAATGAAAACCATTTTGCAAAAATTCGTTTTTTTACGGATATCTCCGGAACTAATCGGATTGTTTTAGATTTCGAAGCGACATTGTCTTGATCTTTAAAACTCAACTTTTTTATCATTTAAGTTTTGTTGTATCTCTTACAGAGTCCGAGATCCCTGTACTGGCCCTCTTATCTCCTTATCTTGGACACGCATATTAATTTATTGGGAAATTGACATAAGAAAGCATAAGAAAAAAGCTTAGCAGCAACAAGTACAGGGTGATCCCCTATAATGTCGCTCCCCTTTAACTTTTTTAGTTTAAGTGTCTCAAACATATTAAAAGTATGGTTATGTAGGTACTTAAAAATACTTTTTTTCTGCGTATAAAAAGTATTGGAAAAATTATCAGTATACAGGGAAAAACAAAAAGTTAATATTTTCAATGGAACACCCTATATAAGAATTTATTTTTCGATTCCTCGTAAAATTCTAAGCATATTTAATGTATGATGTTATACCTCTAGACTTAGTAGTTTCGCAGCTATAAACAGTTGAAAATCGGTACTTTGGCTACTTTTCACCTTGGTAGCAGGAAGACCATTAAAGATGGAGTAAATTGAATTTCACATTCCTATCTTAACTTTCCAAGAGCTATGTGATGGTGCTAACTTATGGTACCTACCGAGGTACCAGATTTTGTACCCATGGTACCGCCTGCCAGTTAGTACCCTCAGATAGCTCTTGAAAAGTTAAGACAGAAATGTGAAATTTATTTTACTCCATCTCTAATGATCTTCTTGCTACCAAGGTGAAAAGAAGCCAAAGTACCGATTTTCAACTGTTTATAGCTGTGAAACTACTAACTTTAGAGGTATAACATCATACATAAAATATGCTTAGAATTTTACAAGGAATCGAAATATAAATTCATATATCGGGTGAAAAAAAATTAACTTTTTGATTTTCCCTGTATACTGATCATTTTTCCAATATTTTTTATACGCAGAAAAAAAGTATTTTTCAGTACCTACATAATCACACTTTTATTTTTTTGGGGATCCTTAAAATAAAAAAGTTATATCCTAATTAATATAATCCTTAAAATAAAAAAGTTATAGGGGTTCTAGGTTATCACCCTGTACGTATGGAAACATTGTAAATATTTTAGGGATAAAACATAACTATATTGAAATTATTGCGCATACGTTAGTTTAAAGCCCAAGCCTGTTTTAAAAACTCTCCGGTAGGAGCCTATAGAATTGGAAATATCCTAGACTCATAATATTATGACCCATGGCATAAAAATAATTCTCGTTCTCTTCATTTACTACACATTCAATTTTTATGAACTGTATGCATTGAATTCAACAACAACGCTCAACACTATTATTTAAGTAGTTCGGTCAGAGCCACACCCAGCATTACTTTTTACATATTATATTAACCGGTTATGGCGACATCTAATTTTTTCGCAAATGTAGAACAGTGCACTAGTAAATGGTTTAAAATTAATTGACATTCTTAAATTGTTACCGGGGGGCGTAGCTCAGATGGTAGAGCGCTCGCTTAGCATGCGAGAGGTACCGGGATCGATACCCGGCGCCTCCAAAACTTTTTTATTATACCTTTTTTATGGCATGACATACACACAAAACGGATATTCTATGACAGTCAACGAGCGGTGTATGCTATTTTACTAAATTATATAATCTATTTTCGGTAACTTTTTTAAATACGCTCCATACATAAAAAGAATGGTGAGAGGCGCAACTTAGAAATGCAGAGCCCTCAATATCCGGCGGCTGCATTTTTTTTATTTTATAGCTATTTGACTACACGACTACCACCTTCCCCATTTGACAGATGTTAAATTATATTCGCTCTAAAACAAGGGTGAACAACAGAAAATTGATTATCTGTCATAATTTGCAGCTTTGGTACCAAGATCGTCAACAGGCTGTATAATAATTGACACAAATTTGGCTTAGGGTATTTCAATCAATGACAAAGGCGAAGCACAATAGGAAAGAACGCATTAAGGTCTATTCATGCTAGGCCGAAGACGACACGAAGCGAACCCGTTGCCGTCCGAGCTTAGTATTCCTACGCGTGGGTGTGTGTAGCATTAATACTAAACTCGGACGGCACCAATACCTCCTTCAACTAGGCCAACTAGCTGATATTGAAATTAGCAGTGACGTCATGAAAAGTGGTCCATACTTTTTTGCCATAAGAAAAGCATTAAGAGGAGCCAAAAGGTGCCCAGTAAAAGTATTGTTTATTTTATCGCGCCTACTTCCGTATTTAACGTTGATTGCCACGCTGGGCGACTGGAATGTTAATTCCCATCTCGACGTCATGTATCCGGTGCTGCCAGATTGGGCGCTTTATCACAATTTGAGCTACTTGCTATTTGCCACAAATTATTTTTCAAAGAAACGTTAAATATTTGTCTTGGATTCCAAGATTACAATTAACAATATATTAGATACTTAATGTAAAAGTTTGCTTTGGTATATTATAGTATATTTATATTAAATATAAATAAATATTTAAAATCCGAAAAGTAAATATATAAAAACCGAAAAGTGAAACAATAACGGAATCAAAACCTTTAAGAAAATAAACGTTGCTAACCAATAACCTAATTATTTTGTATAAATATTTAGTTCCATTTAAAAACATAATTTCAAATGCCATTGAACAAATGCTGTAAAAATTAACGTCCAACTAAATATACGTTAATAGTTTACATCCCAAATAATGTATGAAACTAACTCTAAATCTGGCAACACTGCCTCAGTGCCTTCTGTCAGTTGGCGTAATGGCGTACTTTCGACCGGCTTCTTAATTATTGTTCTGTTCGATTTTGATTGTTTTTCTGTTAATTTATTTACACTTTCGTGTGTGTAAATTTATGTGAACAATGATGTGCGGTGGAAACTCGCCGAAAAGCTCTAAAGTTCAGGTTTTTAGCCTCGTTTTTAGCTTTCCAAAATGTTTGGAGTTGACCTGTTGCGTTCGTGTAATAAGAGTTTATTTTGTGCTTGTTCAATGTGGTCAGTAAGTTTATAAAATTTGTTCCTGTTAGCTAATTTTGGAGTAAGTAATATTTAGTGTAATTATGCCTCATAAAGGCTGTAATGCAATGTTTGCTATATGCCCTCAGCGGTCAAAAAACTTCATGAACTAAAACGAGACAAAATATTAAAACATGGATATTCCCGTAGTTTAAAGGCCCTTTTGCCATCATTTATAAAAAAGCAAAATGTTAAATTACCTCTCAAAATATTTAATCATTTTATTATAGAGGCTCTGAAAGGTTTTGTCTCGGGTGTTCTTAATAATTTGTCACATTCACAAGACACAGCAGAGGATCTGAAATGCCAGTTAATCACTTATTTAAGTAGATATTGCTGTCATATTGTTTAAAAAAAAATAAGTTGTGAATTTTGAAAAGAAAATTTAACTTTAAATGAACCTTGTGTTGTAGAAGATTCTTACAATTTCATTAATTCCTTAAGTCGTGGGGCTCTTTTATATCCTCGTGAACGTAGTTTCAACAGCCTATATTATATTTAAAAAACTGATTAATGAGTTCGAAGACACATTTTTAGATATTTACAATAAAAAGTCTTTTCTTTGTGAGCTTTGTGAAAATTGTAAAAATCACCTAAAAATTGACGTTTCAAAAATTTTTCTTTGCAGCATTTCAAATACACTTCTTTCTTAATAATAATTATTGTTCTAAACATAATCATAATATTTTGGGTAAAAGGAAAAAAGGAAACTGGAGACTTTTAATAAATAAATATTAGACCCCAATAATATACCGAGTAATATACCAAATCTAACATAAAAAAGTAATAATTTGAAACCTGTATAAATCTTTCATGTTTTATCATAAATATTTGAAGATTGCAAGGTTCTTTATATGGAGAAAACCGAGGAGAAAACGCACTATCAAATTTGACATTACTATTACCCAAGCTATTACCTATTATGACACTTTTATACCTATAGTGATATTTTACCGTGGTATCTAGTTTCAGTTTATCAAAATAGGTAGATTCTATTTTGAAAAACTGGATATTCAAAGGTTTTTGCTTTGAAATTTTGTTTTCCTTTAACAAAAATCGAATGAGGCACGTCTAAAGGCTGTTCATGACTTGCAGCCTTGTTTTAGCCGGAAGCTCTTAAATATTATTTATGTAGGCATGCAGAAAAAGGTAAGTAAACTGCAATTTCAAATTTGATTTAAAAAAAAAATTGAGTAATACACATTATCAGTCATGATAGTCGTGCTTAAAGTAATATCAGCTTGTAGGAGGTATTGTATTAGGCCAATTACGTTTCAAACTACATATATAAAAAAGATAAATTTACAAAACACAAGTTTTTGTTATATTTTTTCGAGATTTTTGCATCTAAAATGTCTACTTAACTGTGAAATTTTAAAAGAAATTGCACATTTCAATATACGCCTGTAAATAAGTTAAGACCACTTTTGATGACGTCACGCGTAAGCCGTCTGGCCTTGTTGTAGGAGGTATTGACGGCACCCTGTTCTTAATGACTCGGTACGGGCTCGCCTCGTGTCCTCGGTCTAGCATGAATAGACCTTTAGGCGGTCGCGGTCCATGCTAGCAGTCTAGCATTCGCACTAGACATTCACGAGCTCGTCTCGCTCGAATCGCGTTTTCCTACAATCTTTTCCACAGAATCTCGGAAGACCGCGATCAGCTCAGCCCAGAACGGTTCGCGATGCGACGGAACCGCGACCGCCTAAAACCTAGTTCTCAGAGCTTTTACTGTCGCCAGCTACCCCCTCTGGCCAATACGAGACAAGTGACGTCAGAACCCATAACCCTCTTCACAATGTCGCCAGTTTGCTGTCGCTGTAGTTGGTAGGAATCAACTTCACGTAATTTTCTTTGGGGATATTATGTAAAATTACAGATGGTTGACATCGTCGCGACGTGACGGCTGTCGCTCGACATTAAAAAGGCAAAGAGTGGGGATTGTCGCGGGCGACAGCCGAAGCTCTGAGAACTAGGCTTAATTCGTTAGTTATCCGATGGCTTGTTTCTGAAGCCATCATATTTCACACGTTAATTAATTTATTTGACTTTTAGTGTAATGGTTTTCTTCTTCCCTATGTACAGGGTGGCCCGTTTAAGAGGGACCTATACCTTATCTCCAAAATTACGGGTTTTTTTAATGTTCGGCATACACACACCACACAAAAGGAAAATTCTATGCCACTCAACGAGCGGTGCGTGTCGGACTTAAAGCGCTGTAGGTTGCAGTTTTCGGGAAAGACGTTACTCAGAAGTCCATTTCAGAGCGAGAAAGTCCTCTAGACAAAGGAGTCCCGCAACAGGGACGTCCTAGGTGTTCGCAACTGAATCGTATGTTGATGAACAGTTTGTGCCTGACGGGTGTTTCTGTTTGGCACAACTCTGGACTCTGGGTGGACTCATAAAATCATAAGTGCCAGCTCGTTCGAACACCTTCCGTAGTAGTATCGATAGTAAAGAGATAGGTCCGCCACTTTTCCACGATGTTCAAGGCTATCAAGTTAGTTAGTCAACTCTAGGTCATACGCAAGGCGGACTGCTCTGTATGACGTCCAATATCTTGAGCAAGTGTTTGGGTGCCGAGCTCCACACATGGGAACAGTATTCCAGAGATCGCCTTATAGAGCAGTAAGAGATGATACGATGCATACATCTTTTTTGCTCTATAGAGTGCTTATAGCTTTTGTGCTACTGCCTTGACGATTTTGGCGACGTGGTTACGCCAAGACATGTTGTTTTCTACGTTGATGCCCAGCAATCTTATGGATGAGGCGACAGTCAGTGTTTGCCCTGTCATTGATAGGTCAGGTCCTGCGGTGTTTTAGAAGACAGCTGTTTGAGTCTTTCCTGCGTTAAACTGGACATTATTTTCCTCACCCCATTCGACGATGGCGTTCATATCCTCATTGATGGCAGCAATCTGATTTTCTCGCTAGCGTTGGGAACGCGCAGCGGTCATTGGATTCCGCGACATGAATGAGGATATAACAGTGCTGTCGTCTGCAAAGCTGTAAATAGAATTGTTTGTCCTGTCTAAGAGATCGTCGATATAGAGCAGGAACAGTGTGGGATATAACATACAACCTTAAGGAACCCCGGCATTGATTTCAAATCCCTCCGAGAGATGTCCATTAATACCAATTCAGATGCTTAGATCCCTTAAGAAATTGGAAAGTCATAGAAGCAGTGCTGGTGGTAGTCCGTATGCTGTCAATTTGCTTACCAATCCATCATGCCACACCCAATCAATTGCTTTGAATATGTCGAGAGCCACTGCACGAGATTCGCCGTAGCTATCGATGGCTTTGGTCCACAGGTAGGTCACGTAAGTCAGATCTCCCGTTGATCTGTGCTTGCGAAAGCCATACTGGCGATCGCTTATGATTCCTGCCAATTCGAGATATTTTAAGAGGTGTGAGGTTTCTCCCTGCCTTTGGACATGATGGGAACTGAGGTAATATGGACGGTAGTTATTTGGAACCATTTTTTTACCTTTCTTCGGGATTGGTTGCACTTGAGCGCATTTCCAGCTAGAAGGAAAGCATGCAGTTCTGTATGATAGAGAGAAAAGCCTGCATAGTGTACGTGTTAGTTCAGCAGCACATTTCTTAAGCTCTATTGCTGGAGCGCCATCCGGTCCTGTTAGTGTCTATGCTTTTGAGTATTCGTTTCATTTCGTGTTGGCGAAATACCAGACCTAGAATTGAGGAATTCACTCTCGGGATAGTTGGGGTTCCTTGATAATCGAGTTGATAATCTAAGGTAGAATTTGATGCAAATATTTCGGCCAGAATATTCGCTTTTTCTTTGGCCGTTTCCGCTATTGATCCATTATCTTTGGTCAGTGGTGGAATTGACGGCTTCATGAAACCCTTCTGACCAAAAGGATCTTGATCTGTTAGGACAGTTCAGAAGCTTGTTATTGATATGCTCGTTATATCCCTCCTTGCTCTCGTCAATGGTCCGCTTAGACTGGTTTCTAGTCGTGATGAATATATTTCGACTTTCGGCTGTCGGATCTCAGCGCCCGCGCCTGTTGCGGTAGGCGGCATTTTTAGCATTGACTGATCTCTAACCCAAACCATGGTTTACTGTTTGAGATACGTTTCATAGAATGGGAGATGAAAGCTTCCATACCAGCTAGGATACCAGCCAGGCTTAATCAAAGACTACTATCAAAAAAGCAGTAGTTTTGCTTTTAGAGCTTAGGGAAAATATTATAACTAGACTTGTAACCCATTATTTGAAAGCCCATGACAAATTTTTTCCAAAATTACAAAAAAAAACAAAATTGTAAGATTCATGAATGTGTCTCAAAAACAAAGAAAGCAAGACTTTTCTAATTTACCCCGACAAATTCTTCTTAAAAAAATGCCTTAATAATGTTATTATTACTAAAGTCATAAAGCCATAAATTGCACAGAAAAAAATCGAAAATGCACATTTTTAGTTTTTCTTAATTAGGTATCTCAAAAGCCAGGATTAAATTGTAATAAAATTTTTCACAATTTAATCATCTTTCTAACTATATGGGTTAGAGTAGATAATTCTTTCGAGACCGAGAGTCTCGATACCTTAGTCTCGGTCTTGGTCTCTATAGGTAAGTCTTGGTCTCGGTATCAAATTTCTAGTCTCGGGCTCGTGGTCTCGCGAACCCCTAGCAAAGAGTATATAATGTAAAGAGAAGACAGCCGGCGAATTTCCTTTGATCTTTCGTCAGACTTTTCAATGACCTCGTCCCTTTAACTCGGAGATATCGCGACGTTGCCGGATGTAACTTTTTATCAAGGCGGGCGATGTTGACGTCAAGTCAAACAAGATGGCAAATAATCGATTTTATCACAGTGGGTCGAGATAACGAAAATGAGGACAACATTTACTAAATATCTAATACTTTCTGCTAGGATAAAATTTTATAGCGAGTGATTTTCATTCAATTCTCTGAATTTTTTTAAACTTTTGCATTGTCTTAAGATCTCAGTGCACAAGTTATTTTAATTAAAAAATGTGATAAAATTCAGTTTTTTAATCTTACTGGCGAATTTTTATTAAAATTTATTCAGGACGTCTAATTAATCAAATAAGAATTTCCTTCAGTTTAAATTAAAAAGGTGTAATCAATATTTTTCGATTATTTTAAAGGAAAGTTTCATTCAAAACATAGACGGGATAAACTCTTAGTATGTAGATAAGCCAAAGAAAAAGTAAATTCTTACTTTAAAGCTTCATATTCACTTCCGCAAATTTCGCCTTTTTTGGACAGTTGTTGATTTTTTGCGCGAATGTGTATGGTTTGGTCGAGGGTTTGGTCCATACTCATTGACGCGAAATTTCGTCGGGAATATTTGCTAAAAAGTTCAAATAGTTTTAACTTTTTGCGAATTTATGCTTTTAGTGGAATAGGTTTTAGAGGTTAGGTCCAAGTACCGGAAGATGTAAGCAAGTTAGTAATATATTTTTAAGTCTATAATGGGCTCAATTAATCCAATTTCTGCAACTAAATTGCGAAAATCGCATTTTAAAAATATATTTCTAACCGAAATTTGTCTTTTCTGGTGTCATTTAGCTGGTGGATATTTCGTAGTTTTAGGATAATTACCAAAAGGGCGCAAACGGAACATAAAATAATAATATCTCCACCGAAAAAAATTGTAATTAATATTATTATCCAATGGTCAAAGTATCTATTCTACAATTTAACTAATAAACTCAATGCCTGAAAAAAATAAACAAATAAATATAGCAAAGCAGTCAAGAAATTTGAGGTTAATTCACGATTATAGTAGAATTCGTAAAAAAAATAAAATTTTTCTCCGCGAATAATTTTAAAGCTGAAAATGACAGTTTATGTCAAAAAAGGCGATATTCGAGAAAGTGAGTATGAAGCTTAATTAATAGAGTAGAATTTTCTGAATATTAAGTAATAAAATTAAAACAATTAATGTTTTATCAGAATTTTTTGAGAAAAGTGATGAAAAATGCATGTATGGTAAGCAAAATTTTACCGAGTGATTGTTAAAAGATTCTATTAAATGAATTGTGTTACATATCATAATTAAAGTTTACACACCTAATTTCAATTACACAATATGAATTAAAAAATTAAACCAAACGTCTCCCTAATAAATCTAAACTTGACCGTTACGAGATATATTTAACCCACTATGTTGGCTGATCTTCCTTGCTTGACGATTGTGTTCGATATAATCCGATAACATACGAGGCGCCCTTTAAGTCGGAGTTCTCATCTATCCCTCTCTAATTTGATTGCTCTGTCTTACTGTCCTCTCTTTACCTTATATATACTCTTTGCCCCTAGTATAAATCCCATTCAAATCAGTGTCGCAATATTTGCTGGCGAGTCTTAACATTGAACAGTTTTGTTACGCTCATAGCGACCAGTCAACAAAAGTAGTGTCGAAAAGATATTCTTTTCGACACTCCTTTGCAGTATCGAAATGGAATCACTTTGGACGCAAAATAGAAAAAATAGACTTGAATTACTTCAACTTGTTCAAAACACATTTAACGGACACAAATACACGAAGAACGCATCAACAGCATTACATAAACACGAGAACGATACCAAACACACATTTACTTATAGCGATACGAAAATACTAAACAAAGACTCTATGGTAAATTAGCTGTTAAAGAAATCAGCTAAATAGGAGAAGAAGTAAATGCGGTCAATAACAGAACTGTTATAGAAAAGCTAAGTCAAATATGTATCAATATCTTTAATGAAACATAATAGTGCTATCCGCTTAATATTTCTCACTTTTTACACACATCCGTAAAAACAGAAATCTATGAAAAAACACATTAATTAAAAATTAAACCTAAAATTCCAACTACCATATCAATGCACATCTAGTTCCTTATTGACAATAAAAAAAATAGAAACGATACACCCAAAATAATACAGATGAACTAGAATTTTCTTCAGGGTGCGTATTTTGCGAAGTTAATGCAATAATTGTAATTGTTGTACCAATATGTAATAAGTTTGTCAGTTTCAAATTCGGTGATGTCTTTATAAATATTAGATTTTATAAAATAAAAACAACTTTTGAAAATGTCCAGGAAAATGGGCGAAACGTCAATATATTGGATAAGGCTGTATAAGTATCCATATTCACTGTGTTCCGCTTGCGCATTTAAACATTTAATTCATCTGCCGGCAGTTTTGGGTGGGTTCACTCTTTTCAGCAATCTCAAATTCAACAACAATAAATGGTATGTTACTAATATAATTCGTTCGGTCATGTATAGCCACACCCAATTTGGTTTCACTTTCGTTATAAATATCAGCCAAGCCGGTTCGGCGACATTGGTTTTTTTCGTTACCAGGGCCAATGTACCGAAAGCATTGATTCAAGTTAATCGAAAATACTGCATCTCATATCAGGGGGCGTAGCTCAGATGGTAGAGCGCTCGCTTAGCATGCGAGAGGTACCGGGATCGATGCCCGGCGCCTCCAACACTTTTTTTATCATACCTTTATTACGACAGTGGCACAGACACTAAAGGGAGATTCAATTTTCCGCAACTTCTTTAAATAGGCTCCACACATAAAAATACACACACACATGCAAGTGCTAAGACTTTCATGCGCAGGTTTCGGCTCGCATGTCTATCTGTGGGAAAAAACTAAAGGCGCGTGCAGTTCCGGGAACTGCGAGGATCGAATCTACCGAGAACTGATTTTTAGAGTCAATGCGAATTACTTGTGTGCACCTGTTAATATACGGTGCTACTAAGTACAACAATTCTCGATAGCTGACCTCGTCAATTCTTTAAAATTTTCTAGTAGCCTGGTTCAAATTTTAACTCGATTAAATTAATGTGCAAGTATTCATCACGTTTCAACAACCCCGTTTTAACCCCTTTCGTCCTTTCTTTTTTTCTTTCGCTTTTTCATCGCTAGGGCTAAGGCTCTTGGAATTAAACACATTTTCTGAACATCCATCAGATATTTTATGCGACACTAACCACTAACCTTACTTTTGTTCTTTTCAACGAAGGCAGACCTGCTCTCTATACATAAAAGTACCTCAAGAATTGCCTAAATAATGCTTGCTTAAAATTAATTTAGAACTTGCTGGCTACCTTAAGGCGCGGTTTACATTAGGCCAGTAAAGAAGCAAGGCAAGTAAGCAAGTAATTCCGCACAAACTACCTACCTCGTGTAAACGTCTACTTGTTTTGTAAATCGTGCAAAGCAAGTACGATGCAAGTTGCTTAGCAAGTAAAGCGAACATTCCAGTGAGTTCTATTTTGTCAACCAACTTGCTTTCCCCTTCTTAAAATTATTTTACTTGTCAGCCGCTTGCTCGTATACTTGATTTGTTGGAATGCGACCTTGCACGTTTTATTTCATGTTGTCACTTTCAACTAATACAAAATATTAAACTTGCCTAAATATTTACTTGCACAAATTGAAACATCACTTGTTCGAGCACTTGTCTTAAATCAACTGAATGAATTTTCTTCCTTACTTACCTTGCTTCTCCACTAGCTTAATGTAAACCCTCCTTAAACCGTATTTGCTTGCGTACTTACTTCCGTGAGCTGCGTGTGTGTGAGGCGGTAAAGAATCGTAGTGGGACCATAGCTCAGATTATGGCAGAGCGGTCGCTTAGCATACGAGACGTATTGGAATCGATACCAGGAGCCACCAAAATATTATTGAAGTGAATACTTCTATGCTTTTCTGAGAGTGATTTTTCAAGGCCGTCACGACATAGAGAGATTCAAGTCAGGGTGTCCTAACGATAAGTCCTAAGTTTTACTATTTGTGTTAAAATCGTATTCGACATAGGGTGAGGTAGCAAAACGCGCATTTATTAAAAGTATTCGAATATTCAAGATTTTACAGGTTACGTCACAAAGGTAGAGTAGCAAAAAGTAAGATATTAATATTTTGTGAACTAATAAAATGCATAAACACTCTGTCCTAAGTTTGAACTTGAACTTGAAGAATATTATATAATCATTAAAGGCAAACTATAAATAACGCGAGCGATTATCAATCTTAAACATGCAACGCTCAGCAGATTTTATGATAAATACCCTACCGTATTATTATATATTATATTATATTATATTATAAGCGTCCAAATTCGCAAGTCTTCAAATTAAGGGATCTCTAATTTAGAATGCTAATTGCTTTATGTATTTGATTGCACTAAATTATTGTATTGTATTAATTAAAATATAAGAAACCACGAAAATTTTTTCAGATTTTGATTCGCAAAAATTCTAGACACAAACACCTTTCACAAAAATTGCCTTACGTATGTTTGTGGCAAAATTACGCTTCCTAATATAAATGAAAATAACATTTCCATAATATCTATGCCTCGGAAGCCATATATTTTCCAATTAGCAAATGGCTTAAACCTTGGCTGAAATGAGGATTTGATAAAGCCGATTGTAAGTCCCAAACTACAGCGGTCTCACGAGATATAAAAGCTCTTAATTGGTCTAAATCTTAACGATTAACTATGAGCTCGCAAGGGCCTCGACCATGGTGTTTATCATTCCTTTTGGAACGAATACTACAAACGCCCGAATATACCTTAAAACAGATCTTAAGCAGGATACCTATAATTCGACAAGTCAATTCGTAGATGGATATTTTATTAGAAATGTAGACCAAAAAGCGAGCCAAAAACATTAATAGCTAATATTAATTCTAATTAGTCAATTATTATTTATTTAAATTTTAAAATTTTACTTATGTCTACAATGACCGATTACACACAAAAATACATTATTGAACCCAAATTACGCACACAAAAATACATTATTGAATCCAAATTACACACAAAAAATCCAAATAAATATACCTAGGTACCTTTAAAAGTTTATGTGTGTGAGGGGAAAGTAGGTGCATGCCAACAGGCAATATGAGAAAGGAGAGCAAATTTGAGAAGTTCGAGAGTTTAAATTTATTGACAACCTTTCTTCTACTACTCGGTTTTAAGAAAATAGCGACAAATTAATTAATTAATTTAAATCCTTCGTATTTATTGATCTCATAAAAAGAGTGGTCGAACGTTTTAGACCAACTGCTAACTTTGCTCGTGCATCAGTGCAGTCAATACATAAATTGTGTGGTCAGAAGTGCAAATATTGGTGCGTGGACAGTTCGCCGAAGATTAAAGGAGTTTGGTTTGGAATACTAATTGATGTTTGAAACCAGCAACTCGACCCAAATTGCTTCCGCCTCACCGAGTACCTCTGCAATTTGCCACTGAACCTTTAGATTGGAATTTAGGGCAATAACCGAGGCAATAGCACAATGTTCTTTTTACTGACGAAGCCAGATTTTGCCTATATTCTAAAGACAGAAAAGAGTATGGTGAGGCACCGAAGAAAGATTCGCAGAGTGCACGCTTAGTCTCCGTCTAAGCTGCGGAGGTTCAGTAATGCTGTGGGCAGGTATACCTAACCCAGGAGGCCCGCACTTAGTTGGTGGTAATCTATGGATCCTTGACGGTCTACCGATGAAATGAGCTGACATTAACCAATTACGTTGTACCTTTTAGTGAATTTATCGGCAATGGCTTTCCTAATTCAGGATAATGCGTGGCCCAATACAGCAATTTATGTTACACAATACCTCGCGGTAAGTTGAAAAAAAAAACATGTGTGCAGTTCACACGCGGTAGAAGTGAAATCTTCGGAAATCTTCATAAAACTAAACTAAAAAATTACAGCTGCACGTGGTGTTCCCAAGAAGTCACCCATCCAAGTACTAACCACGCCAGATGTTGCTGAACTGTAGTGATCGAACGAGAACTACTTTTTCCTTGTTACTTTTAACAAACATGTTACAACTGTATAGCTCTGTTCTATATCTCATTCTCTCACAGGCTACATTCTATATGTTCGTCTCTTTTGAATGTCGCCTTTTCGTTTCCGTTTTTATTGTCGCATTTTCGCATCGAGTCCCAAATCACACCCAACGGTGCTAAAGAAGTTTTCACTTTAAAAAAATGAACTGGCAAGCATATTCGCCTGATCTCAATCCCATAGAGCATGTGTTGGAACATGCTTACTAGGCTGGTCAGAGATCGCGAAGAAGCTCCAGCTACGATAAAGAGCTTTGTTTAGCCCTGCAGGAGGAATGGCAATATACTCCTCAAAATACTATTCGTAACCTTATTGACAGTACGCATTCGACGTATGCAGGCAGTTATAAAAGCTATACATGGTAATACAAAATATTAACCCAAATTTGTTGTAAAAAGTTCATTTCGCTCTTAAAAATGAACCAATGAACCTAAAGACATGAACCTTGATTCTTAGCAAAAATTGGTATTTTGAAAGAATTTGTTTATAAATTATTCCACAGTGTGTTTTAAAATTAGAATTATATAACAACCTTTTAATTGTATAATGAGTGGCTGCGTTTTTTAAGCTGAGTGTATTATACAAAAAATAATATGCAAAACTTAATAGAAAATTCAAGATTATTATAAAACGTGGTATATTACATAAAAAAACCAAAGTTGACATTGCCTTGCTTTTTTGAAAGACGATGTGTACATTAAAACCAAAGCATGTATAAAAGCAGATGAAATCAAACAACTTTTGTTCGGAACATTTTTTTTTCAGGAATAATTGATGTTTCCATTTATCTAGATCACCTCGTACATTATTTGCTATTGCAGCTGACAGAAGTGTAAATGGAAGTATGCGCTAGATAATTTGAGCAGAACGAAACCAGATAGATCTTTGAATATCCGCTTTACAGATTTACAGTGTAAACCAAATGAACCACATTTGGTAAGCGCGAGAGTAAACGATGTGATTTACCGCAAATATTAACAAATTCATATTACGGCTTGCATGTTCCTGCACTATTTTACGAGATATTCTGTTAAGTCATTCGTCACTGAAATGTTCATATATTTCTTTGTCACTCCCACGGAACATAATATAAAATAATCCGGTATGTTTTTGATCAAATGCGTTAACATAATGGTTTTCAAGCACACAAAGCCTTTTCAGAGAATCCTCATACGAACGAAAATGTACAAATAACGCCTTTGACAAAAACAAAGATGTCTTACTCCCCAACAGTAAAATATATAATATGCGTTTTCATTATGTGTGCGACATTCGCAGGGAACGAAATGTTTTGACAGAAAAAAAATATGATTTAAACGGCTAGACGCCGTTGGCCCTTTGGCCTGTCCCCTGAAGTTCAAACAACGAGGTTTCAGAACAAGAATTAGCATTTGACCAAAACCAGCAAAGCCTGACAATAATATTCTACTTAATATTATGTGTCTGGCCTCGGCCTGAAAATGAAAGTCAACAAAATCTAGTTTACTCCTGCAAAATATACAAAGCTGAGCTCAGCAGCTTCTAACGCTTTTTAAAGGTTAAATGTTTTCATACGAAAAATTTGGGAACTATCATATTTCTCTTGCAAATTTAAGACTATTTACATTGTTTCATCATAAACAAAAAAATATATATAAAAAGTGATATACACAATCTTCAAATGTTAAAACGAGCAAATGTACCTATATCTTAAAAAAGCGCTTCTTCGATCTCTGCCATAAAATCAAAGTTAAATATAAAGATAATCAACTAAAGAATTAAAAAATATGTAAGCCATACGTAGAAATGTTATCATTGTATGGCAATAGATTTTCTCCCTTATTTTTAAGGGGATTCATCAGCAGTATTTTTTTTGTTCCCGATTTTCTTCGTTAATATGCATAATAAAGAAAATTAGCCAAGTATAAAACTCGCTTAGAATTACTGAATCTAGGGCAGTACAGTGATAAAAAATTTAATTTCTTAATTTTAGCTTTTAATATATTAGGAGAAAAAAATAACAGAAAAAATAAGTCTGTACGACCCTAGTGGATCATAATCTAGACATATTGATAAAAGAAAAAAAATTTTCGATCAAATAGTTTGTCCATAATCCTGGAATAAAGATTTTGAGACAAAATCGCTGATTCGACACGCCCCCTTGTCGCTCAAACACATGAATTTATTTAGAATTATTTCTTCTGGTAAAAGCTGGCATCGGCGCGAGGCCACGTGGTGTGTGTCTGTTGTTTACAACCTGAGCCGGTCGGGCGATCGCTCGCTGGACGAAACCAGTTTTCAGAAATATAATATTTGGGATTATTATTTATTTTGTAGACTGTTCTAAATGATATTATAGCCGCTTCTCAAACTTTCCACAGATATAGGTGGCGCATTAGTGTAACAAAGACCCGTACAGAGATAAAAAAATGTTAAATACAAAAATTGTAAGATATGTTGTGGTAAATATTGTGAAAATATTTTCAATTATACAGGGTGCTTTATAAAATCCTGTCGTTCGTTTTTTGAGTTTTTTTAATGGAATGTATATTATTGCACATTTAGATTCTGCATGAAATTCTAGACACATTTCGTGAATAATGCCCTATATCTATCCCCAAGTTTTTCGAAATATCGACAGTTGAAAATCGGCCAACTACCATGTTTGACAGGCTGTACAGGGTTATCCAACGAGGACTAGACAAGGCGATTTATTTACTTTCCCTGTAATTTTATAAAAAAAAAACCGAAATAACCTTCTTATGTAATTTTCTCCCGCGAATTCGGATATGTTCAGCAAAAACCAATTGAACTAAAGGTCACTTTGATATATTTTTTAAATGGGATGCCATGTATATTATTGCATATTTGGATTGTGCGAAAAAGGGTAGACATATTTCATAAATAATGTCTTATACCTATCTCTAACGGTTTTTGAAATATTGACAGTTGAAAATCGACCAATTACCAAGCTTGACAGCTTGTTAAATCTAAACGGCTATAGATAGAACAAAACGGTTTGCACTTTCCTGTATTGGTTTTTCATAAGCTCTCGTATAACACTAACTTTTTATTTAACCAGAGGTTAAATTTATCCGGGATTTTTTAACATCTGGTTAAATCTAAAGTTAGTGTCATATGATAGCTTATGAAAAACCATTATCGGAAAGTGCAAACCGTTTTGTTCTATCTTTAGCCCTTTAGATTTTACAAGCTGTCAAACTTGGTAAATGGTCGATTTTCAACTGCCAATATTTCAAAAACCGTTAGAGATAGGTATAGGACATTATTCATGAGATATGTCTAGGCTTTTTCGTACAATCCAAATATGCAATAATATACATGGCATCCCATTTAAAAATATATCAAAGTGACCCCTAGCACTTTTATTTGATGTTCAATTGTTTCTTGCTGAACATATACGAATTCGCGGGAAAAAATTACATAAGATGGCTATTTCAGTTTTTTTTGTAAAAGTACAGGGAAAGTCAAAAATTAGCCTTGTCTAGTCCTCGTTGATTAACCCTGTACAATCTAAACGGGTAAAAATAGAGCAAAATGGTTTGCACCTTTCTATCTCGATTTTACATAAGCTATCATTTAAGGCTAACTTTGTATTTATTTACCCAGAGGTTAAATTTACCTGTGGTTAAATAAAAAGTTAGTGTCAAACAATAGCTTATGAAAAACCAAGATAGGAAAGTACAAACCATTTTGCTCTATCCTTAGCCGTTTAGAGTTTACAGGCTGTCAAACTTGGTAAATGGCCGATTTTCAACTGTCAATATTTTTGCTGACTTCTTTTGTTCTCTTGATCTTCTAGCGATCAACATTTTTTGACAAATACTACTGTTTTTGGAACCAGGTCGCTTTTTTTGCCCATATTGATACAAAAACAATAAAACAAAGCACTGATAGAACCAAAACACAATAAATCACAAGTTACAGAACGACCCGCACACTCGAGATTCAAAATTTGAATGATAAAACAAATATTACTGTAGGATTCAAAAAATACGAAGGATAAGATAAACAATCGACTCGCTTCTACCTAGTCTAGACGTAGGTATCGTCTTTACGAAGTCAATTGAAAAATTTGGGACTCTTAATTTAATGTCGGCATAGTCTGTTCTCAGTTGCCGGCTAGCGCCTACACAAAATAATTAGAAATTATTAAGAGCCCCAACTGTTTCAATTAACTTCGTAAAGACTATAACATAAAATATAAAAAGGTCTTCTAAACACTTTAGGCAGGTTACGAGCCTATATATTTGGAAAAAGGTATCTACATCAATAATTATTACCTATAGATAAATAATGACTATTTTCAAGGAATAATAATAATAAAGGGGAAAATACCTACATGGTGGTCCATTAGTGTGACTGTCCCGTATCTCCCTATTTACAGAGATAAAAAAATGTTAAATACAAAAAATGTAGGATATGTCGTGTCGCATATCGTAAAATATTTTCAATTATACACGGTGCTTCATAATGGCATTCGTTTATTGACTTTTTTTAATGGAATGCCCTGCATATTATTGCACATTTAGATTCTACATCAAATTCTAGACACATTTCATGAAAAATGTTCTACACCTATCTCCAATAATTGTTCTCGAAATATTGACAGTTGAAAATCGGCCATTAACCAAGATAGAGCAAAATGGTTTGCACCTTTCTATCTCGATTTTTCTTACTTTGTTTTATTGTTTTTGTATCAATATGGGAAAAAAAGCGACCTGATTCCAAAAACAGTAGTATTTGTCAAAAAATGTTGATCGCTAGAAGATCAAGAGAGCAAAAGAAGTCAGCAAAACTAATGGCATCAACGTAAGTTTTGTTTTAACAGACTACTAAATACAACAACTTTTGATTTTGTTTGTTGAATAATGTACAGGGTGGCCGCTTTAAGTTGAGCCCATACCTTAACTCAAAATCTATGAGTGTTGCAAAAAAAATTAAAAATACAAAAGATGTTTCTAGTTAAACGATCTTTTATTGTTTGTAGTGTTTTAATTGTCACCCTATTTTATACAAGGGGGTCAAATTAAGGAAATTTTTTTAAATAGAATGCCCTTTTTTCTTACATATTTCTAAATAAACCAGTAAAAGATGAATTCAACGATATGCAGGGTGTCCGAAAATACCGTTAGAATAATTTCAGGAGAGATTCTACATAAGAAAATATTAAATTTTTCTCATATGAACCGGGGTCCGAAAATGCATAGTTTCCCAGATACAGGATGTCAAACTTTAAAAAAATCGTTTTTTTAATTAATATCTTAAATATCCTTTTAACGATTTTGTTGAAATTTAGTAGTGTTATCTGTAATAATAAGGGGCTTATTTAGCCTTAATAAGATTAAATATATAAAGTCTAGTGGGGCCCCGGAGGGTATCATACCGAATATTATTGATAAAAGAAAGTGTCCGCCCATGACTTAAAAAAAAATGTTTTTTTTTCGAATTAAACAACTAAAAATACAACATTGAACATTGTCACAAGGGATTTTACTCAGGGACACTCGGTTTTCGTCCTGGAGCCAATGCAGGACATTTAGTTTATAGACAAACACAGGGGAGCTCGAATCGGAGGGTAACTACAACAGGAGAAAAATAAAGGAACATCCACAAACTACCTTCTATATCTATATGTGCTTAAATATAAAAGTATGTTTTATATTTTATTTTTAGATAGCTTTATATATTTTATAAACATAGATTCCATTTTCTCATCATTTATTACGCAAGCCATAATATATGAACGAACTATGACACATAGGGAGTCAGCCAAGATTTCCCAATTCTCCATAAAAAAAAATTATCCCTTCCGTATTATGCTTACATTCGAAGCCTACGACATATTATTATGCATTTTTTTTGTAAATAGGTTTGTATATTAATTCTGCAAATTTCGATGTCTTTTTACGTTATTTAATACATTAAATGCCTTCTTCCAGAAATTGTTGATCCTATATTTGCAAGAGGTCTAAAAATTAGAAACCCCCATCGAGATAATTAAATATTTTTTATATGGATTTATATTATAATATGTAGGTATTTTTAGATTATTTGTAAAGACATGATGGTACCATTTCTTATTTAAAATGCACAATTTTTATAATTATATTAAAAACCTATCATTATAAATTTCTTATTTTTCTTTCTTATAAATGACTGACAAATTTCAAGAGAACTGGTTTTTATAAGCATCCGTATCTAAGTTATAAAAGTAAAATCATGAAAAAAAATATGTGTCAGCTTTATAAACACACAACTAAAGTGAAACCTCTGAAAGAAATATTGGAAATTGAGTTTTTATTATTTTTTTAAGCTTTTTTCCCCAACTTTTGCTCCCGTTTCAACACTTTTTTTTATGCATCATTTCTTTTCTTTCCATTTTGCCATCCCCGTCTTGAACTCTTTGCATTTTTTTTGCCTAACTTTTTTATATACTTTTTTCTTATTTCGTTTTATAATACTTTTATTAACTTTCGGAACAATCTTTTACGTTTTTTTTTTCAATTCTATCAGAATTTTTTTCTCCCCATTTTTGCCATCCCGACCTCGTAGCTGAATACTTTCGCCTGAAACCGCGTGTCTCTAACTTTTCTTTTTTTTTTATTTTTTTCTTCGTTTTATAACACTTTTATTAAGTTTCCGAACAATGTTTTACTTTTTTTCCATTTCTTCCCATTCTTTTGGGTTTCCGGAGAGGTGGGGGTGCAACGTGGTTTTTCCCAAACCCCCCCTTAAATTAGAGCCCCGGTCCCACATATGGTCAAGGGTAGCCCCCCCCCATGACGCGCACCTACCATAAAAATTTCAACACAGTAGCTCTTCCCGTTCTCCCGAGGAGAGATTTTGTCATATTTTGCCTGACTGCTGATGCTGTCCGTCTCGAAGCACACGTAATGTGCTTATCGACGGTCCAACGGTGACTGCGACGTGGTCACGTGGCGTAAAATGCAGTGTTGTTTTCGCACAACTTAAATCGAATCGGTGGGCGGTGCCTAGACAGAGAACGAAGAATAGCTTGCCTTTGCTAGAAAGGCACGCCGTCGGAATCTCGTTTCACTGATAAACCCCCTTAAGCATTTTTCTGGATTATGAAAAAGGGCGCTTAATTCATATAGATGAGGATATATTTAAATATATAAATCGGGATAGCAGGGAGTAAATACAAACGCGTTTGTCGCCAAACGGGGACGATCTGATATTCGTAGAAAATATAGTCCAAATTTCAGGTAAATGATGAAAAGTGCAACAAGCATTAAAATTAAAGATTATTCCGTAAACACAATTTATAACCAATCCCGTAGTCAGTGGCAAAATCTCTCTAAGTTATCAAGAGATTGAGCAGGCATCATCTTATAAAGAACAACCTTGAACAAGGGACTAGCGAGTTTCGAAAAAAAATTGAAAGCTATTTCTCCCTGACCTAAAAGTTTCTATTTTTTAAATAAGGAAAACTGGTGTTGCAAATTTTACGTGCGGGGCCCAAAAAATTAGTGAAACCAAGACACGAAGCTCATCCAAATTGTAGAAACGAATGTCACAATATACGAGACGCTAATGTCCAGCAGACGCAACTAGACTGATAATGATGAATAAAGATAATGCTGCTGTAGATCTAATGTTGATATATGGCATCACATTAGGGCAATATTTAAGACCTTGCACAACATTTTCATTTATGAGCAGGATTGAAGCCGTAAGTGAGATCATAAGGATGGTATTTCAATTTTCTTGGACTTGCGGAATCAAATACGTTCGAGAAGATACTGTCAATTGAGAATAAAGTATTTTTTCTTCAAACGTCAGTAAATCCGTCATTACTCGACTGTGTAGGCGGCGGTGAAGTTTCGTTTTTCCTCCGCCGGAGCTTTACTTTTCACTTTTCCGCCGGCGGAGGTAAAAGTGTTGTCATAGCAACATAGATACAATACAAACAGACAACAAAATATGCGCCAACAACTCAAGATTTATTAAACTACAATTTGTATTTATCACTCAATTTGTGACTGCATTTCTAAAAATCACTAATTTTGGAACAAATTGGTTATTATTTAATTGAACTTACTCAATAACTGCTTATCAATACGGAATTAAAACGCAATCGGAAACGCAATTTTAAAAAAATAATTATTGTTGACAGTGTCCACTGACAGCTTTATGTTACATTATATTCACCGACACCGGTCTAAGCAAGGCCACCTACGACCGTGGTCTAAGCCGCCTTGCGAACCCATTTATCTTTAATAATAATTAGATATTATTACTATTAAAAAGAGATGTTTTGCATTAATTTGTCGACATTTGAAGAAAAAACAGCATATTTTATTTGGAGGAAAAGTTACTTTTCATGGCTTGCTCTCTATTACCAGCCTCACTCCGTTCGGCTGTTAAACACGAGCGCGCCATGAAAAGTATCACTTTTCCTCCATATAAAATAATATACTATTTAGTAAGTTATTGATGATTTAAAATATTTCTTATTTCTTAAAAATTTTAAATTTTCTTCTAAATCGCTAGAACTCATATCAGATAAGCATTAATAAGCATCAAAAATGAAGAAAAAAACGCTTTTGTTTTAGAATATTCTTGATTATTTGAAATGGACAAATTTACATATTATGAACGAAAGATTTTCATGGCAATATGATTTTGTTCTTATAGTAACAAAAAGTAGCATTTATATTACTGGAATCCGAAAAAACAGACTGGAAATATCGAAAAAATGTTCCATTTAATGAAACAAAAGCGTGCAGCTTTGTCAGGCGAATGACCTACATTGGGTGCTGCATCGTCGAACAGGAGGAACTTTCACCCATAGAACCATCCAGACTACTTGCTTTTACCAAAGCACTAAAACTGGATGAGGTACTCTAATTGAGAATCACATAAATGGAAGCACCATGAAAAAAGGACACAATAGATCTGTACAGATCATTAATTCATTCATTCATTCATAATCTCGTTCACATCTATTTACAGATTAGTTTGAGTTAGTAACAAAGACAAGTTTTCTGGTGATAAAATTTTGGAGCTTTTTCATTATCAATAAAGATAATTAATTTCAAACTTAACTGTTTTAGTTAAGGGATGCATAGGCATAAAATTTTATTTTCAATTAAATCAGTTATAGAAAGAAATTATATACTGGCCTTACGCCGCGCCGCGCGCCGTCAGTTGCCAGTCTTCACCAAAACCCTATGCTTATTTGGAAAATATATAAGAACCATAGAAATTTTATCTATCGGAAAAGTTAACGGGCCTTCCATTTAAAATAATGAAGGTTTAATGGGCTAATATTGGACCGAATTACAAATAGTTAGTATATAGTTGTTTTATTACATCCAAATGTTCAAATTATACCTACAGAACACCAGAGCTAAATTTTTCACAGAATCGGAATCAACTATATTTTTCTACCTATAATATTTCCTTCCTCAATGCATATACATTAAAATGGCCCAGTTACGGTCTAAATCTTAGATTATTTATTATTTCATGAAATAATCGTCATTGGTGGCAAACATATACAACAACAAATGAGAGTTTCAAGAAATAAAACCTATATTTGGCGTATCCCTCGAGATTCATTTATATATAAGCATGTATATGCACTGTAACATCCGTTTTAGAATAGCTCAATGAAATATTAATTTTAAATAAGAGAAAACACTTGGAAACTCTACGATTCCAGGTTAGTTCCTCTACTTGTCGGATTTTATTTAACACCGTCCATCGAGAGTGTTTTTCTCGCTTTCGCAATTTGCCCGTTGGGCAAGCAAAAATGAAAACGCAGAGGAAATGTTTGATGGAAAACAAGAGCCCTTTGCACCTTCGAGGATTGGCTAGGGGAATCAAGGGAGCAAAGGGTAATATCAGAGCTAATATACTTTCTAACAAGATTTATAGAACACTAAAGGTTGAAAAAATTCCAATTGGAACGGTTATCAATAACAAGCCCGAAGGGATACAAACGATTTAAACGTATTTCCTATAATTCGTCTGGAATATTACTCTGAGATTAGATTAACTATTCGTTAAACTTACAATCGGCGACAATCAGCAAGACGGGAAACATCTCGGGGAAACGAGAAACGTTACTAATATTTTAACTCCCATTTGCATTTTCTACCTAATGACGCTGACTTGTTATGTTGCATGAGTAGTTGCCCATAGTCGCCTTTAAAATTACAATTACACCGAAAACTACACTTTCCTTGACTTCAGTCCTAAAACTTTGTCTATAAGGTACTGAAAATCATTAGGCACCAGTTTTAACTTGTGATTATCGTCATTATCGGAATCGCAATGCGAAGATGGAAAGAGCTTCTCACAGATGTAAACTAAATAAATATATATAATCCGTAAATAATAATATAGACATGAAATGCAATACTGTCACGTTTATTAATCCGTGACGCCATGCCTCGGATGACGTGCAGGTTATAGAGCTCAGATTATGGATCGATCTACGTCATGTGAGAAGAGATAATAAAGAAGGCACTTCGGTAAAATAATAACAAAGTCTATTGGTCAAAGATTTAATGAGATTTAATGAGACTTAATGACTTTACACTATACCCGATTACTAAAGCACGCATGTGCTTTCGGTTGAGGTATGGTTTGGATTGCTTATTGGCCGTAGTCCCTGTATTATAATAAAGTTCTTTAAGAGCGATGTTGTGTTTTAATTTATGATTAGATTTGGTTATTTTATGAGAAAATTACTTAGGATTCTTGGTTTATCTTAATTTCACTCAGCACTTTAAGGCACTATAACTGTTTAACTTTAAAAATCACTTGATTTCGAATTTAACAGATCCATCGTAGATTCGACTTAGTACTTTTTAGGCAGGTATCCATGGGCGTAGACAGGATATTTTCTCAGGGGGGGCGAGCCGTAGACAAGGCCGTAGTAGTGGCACTTGAAGCGGAAATTTTTGGGGAGCCACGCCCTATTTTTACACAAAAGTCATGAGTCGGTTAATTTCCCAGGGGGGGCCATGCCCCCCCCTGGCCCCTCCCTGTGTACGCCCATGCAGGTATCCCCCAATAAATACGTTCCAGTGAACTGTACTTCCCGAGTTGAGTCTGAAGATTAGAGCAGCTACCACGTCCCGGTGGACTGCAGCAGGTGAGAGACAAAAGCCTGTCGGACTGGGTCCTCTTGACTATTTGTATCATAAAATCTGCTTACTATTGCAACTTTAACGTTCATAATTGTCTGCGTTGTTCGCTCACGTTCATAATTTAACTTGAATTGTTACATAATATTTTTCAAGTTCAGCTTCAAACTTAGGACAGGATGATAATTAATTAGTAGTTTAAATATTTCTAGTACCTAGTTTACAATATCACTAATCCACAAATTGATAAAATATACTCATTATACAGTAAGCAAAATAATATACCATTCCACCTGAATTAGTGGAATTTAATTTACAATCGCGGCAAAAACCAAACGTAAAAGTCGAGGTCATTACATTCGCACAGCATACAAACGATGTGATTTTGTCTGGATAAATCTTCAACCCTAGCGCGTTTTAAGGCCATCCGTTAAAATAAACTTTTACGGATATCCAGTTAAAAATACGACCGAAAGAATTATTAAAGTTCCTCTAATAAAACATTATTTCTTCATAATAAACCTTCCCGCTGGAGTGGTCGTTAAACTAAGTTATGTAAAAGGTTATTTGGCTTGATATTTATAACAGCTAGTTATGCTGGTGTAGGGTAACGTAATAAAAATATGCATGCATGCATATATTATTATGTAAGCTTACATGGTTTAACCGAGAGTTATTATAAATTGATAATAATTCTACACCACCTGCATCTCGAGGAAATCAACTAATATAATATAATACTTGAAACAGACACAAAAGACAGATCAAATAAAATTTAAAAAATAAGAAGTGTTTGGTTAAGACATGAAAAATCAATAATGTCTGCCGATTGCTTCGTCCCCAGCAAGACACAATTTAAACGCTTATTGATTTTTTGAAAACTTTATGGTGACATTAAGTCATAAGTTATAATATAACATAATGAATGGCAAAAGGGCAAACATATTACAGGGGTAAATGATTTTAAAAGCATGCCTTTACCTTAGCGATGAAAATACATATATTTGGCCTTCAAATTACTGCAATTTTAACCAACTCTTATGGAGGTCATTAAAATGCTCGTTAAAATGCTCTGATAAAATTGTTTGTTCCCAACGATCATCAAACCATTGAGGGCTTAAAATAACCTTAACAGAATAAAAAGCTTGTAAGGTATCAAAGAAATTCACTTTATGCCAACTGGAAATATTTCATAGACGAATATTGATAACAAAGAGGACTACCCCTCGATTATAATAACCGTTTACACCATGCCCTACACAAGAAAAGCCATATATACGCGTACGTGGCCCTCATGAAATACTATATGTGTAAATAAACGGTCAATACACTACTCCCATCATCAATTAGGTATTAACCTTTAATTGTGGTGTTTCAATAGTAATTTTTTTTAGTTGGGATAAAAATATAAAAATTTGATGATAATCATGATTAGGCGGAGCAGAGTAATGCCCATATCTTTTCTTCATATATATTTATATTGATCCGCATTAAACCTCTTTCTATCATTATTATTATTATTATCACTATATTTTTTTACTTTACTTATAATGTTTTTACAATTATTATTATTGTCATTATTTTTATTATTTTTGCAGGTATATATTTGATACACATCTAGAAACTTTGCTGGCGAAGCAATTGTGATTTAATGAGGGTTTAGGATGCGGCCTGCAAGCAATTCCCCATTTGGACGGCTGCAAATTCAAATGAACGCTGAAACGTGGAGAATAATAAGAAAATATTTGTCCCTTGTACAGGGTGGCTCGTATTCGAGTTTATATACGGCAAATCCGAAAATCGTAAGAGATACAGTGTCGGTCAAATTAGGGCAAAATTGCGCATTCAGGTGCCTAATAATATGCCGCATGCCGTTTAGAAAGTTTTAAAATTCCGGAGATATCCGAAAAAACCGAAATACTGAAAACTGTTTAATTTTTTCATGAGCTTATTTAAAAACGGATTTTAAATTGAATTGCACTTTTGCATTGCCACTTTTTCCGCTCGCATATTTAGGACACCCCTAAAAAAAAAAAAAAAAAAAAAAAAGAGGATCTTCAAGGGGTCATCATCAACTTTATTTTTTTAAATACAAACTGATTTTTTTTTTCGTTTTTCAGATGACATTGACGTTATTAATATGAATATGGATTTTTAATATTATTTTTTTAGCAATGTTTTAATTATTATTTTTATTTTTTCTTGAAATTACTTATTTTGATTTGCCGTAATTTTAAATAGTTTCTTACTTTTTAAATTTTTATATTCCATAACATTTTATTTTGTTTTCTTTTTATGTTAAGTGGAAAATTTGAGCCTTTATTTTTAATAAAGTTGATGATGACTCCTTGACGAGGAGACGTCAGATTCCAAACTGGATACCGTCATTGGATAAAAAGGAAAAAATGGCAATGCAAAAGTGCAAATATGAAATCCGTTTTTAAATAAGCTCAGGAAAAAAATAAACCGATTTTTCAATATTTCGGTTTTTTTTTTCGGATATCTCTGGACATACTCGAAGTTTTAAAAACTTTTTAAACGGCATATTGTTAGGCGCACCTAAATGCGCAATTTTGCTTTTATTTGACTGACTCTGTACCTCTTACGGATTTCGAATTCCCCATCCCTAAACTCGAATTCGAGCCACCCTGTACCGTGAGTGAGGTTTTATGCAGAAAAATTATTCTTCTTCAAATAGGTCGGTTTATCAGTTTATAATTTTGTAGATAAAAGTATACCTACTATGATACTTGTTTAGAATTTCGGCATCATTTAAATATGGAGTTATATGGATTCCTGTATGGAATATTGTATACAGGGTGGCATTTTTAACTGGAATAAATTCAGTATTAGGGAGCCTATTTATTTGTTGAAAAAATAAAGGAACACTGGTCCCTTTATTTTCAGTTTGGAACATTTTTTTTGGTCTCTTTATAAAATTTATCCTCTTTTGAGGGTAGAAACCACCACCAACTTATTTTTTTCAAATGTGAAGGTATGTTTTGTAATAGCTCGTTGGAAAGGGAATAAAAAAAGGAATATGACCGACTATTTACTGTCGCATTTTGATAAGTTAGGAAGCAAGAAAAAAATAAAAATCGAATTTTTCGACAAAGTTATTTTATTATAGGAATAAATTAAATATTAGAGAGCCTCTTTATTTGCTGAAAAAATAAAGGAACATGGGTCCCTTTATTTTCAGTTTGGCACATTTTTTTTTTTGGTCTCTTTATAAAATTTACCCTCTTTTGATGGTAGAAATTGCCCCCAACTTTTTTTTTTCAAATGTGAAGGTATCTTTTGTGATAGCTCATTGGAAAGGGAATAAAAAAAGGAATATGATTCACTACTTACTTTTGCATGTTGGTAAGCTAGAAAGCCAGAAAAATAATAAAAGGTTGCCATTTTAGCTAGTGGATTTTGCCTGCGCGGAATGTCTAAATAAAACGGGAAAAATGTAATTGATAAGGTTTTTTGTTTACTTGTCTATCGCATTCCAATGGTCACTTTATTTTTAGTTTGGCAGAAGCGAATAATTTATCTGTTGTAGTATTTTGTGCAGTTTGAACCATTACTTTAAATAAGAAGTATTTTCATACAAAAATGGGTTATTTACCTGAATCACTAAAAATTGAAATTTTAATGATGATTGGCTTTGGAGACAGATCGCGTACACAAGCAGAAGTAGCAGCTTTATTTCACGAAAGACACCCTGATCTTCCAGCAATTTCCCAAAGCACCATCAGCAAAATTGAAAGTCGTTATCGTGAAGTGGGCCACGTGAGAGACATTCCAAGAGTAAGGCAGTCTCGAGTAATGGATGAAGACACACAATTAAATGTTTTACTGACTCTTCAAGAAAATCCTAATACTCCAGTTCGACAGGTTGCAAGAGAATGCAACATAACCCATACGTCTGCATTAAAGTTAGTAAAGTGATGTCAAATGCGTCCTTATAAAATGCAATACGTATAAGAGTTAATAGAAGATGATCTAGACCGCCGTCTTCAGTTTTGTGAAGTGATGATGCACTTGATCAGCATTTAGCAGATTTGGATTGGATTCTTTTTACAGATGAGTGTACTTTTGCACTCAATGGTGAAGTCAATAAACAGAACTGTCGATATTGGTCCACAGAAAACCCTCACTGGATGCGAGAAACACACACTCACTCTCAGGGTCCGCAAAAACTTAATGTTTAGGCAGACATAATTGGCGACCAAGTCATTGGCCCAATATACCTTCCAGCTAACTTAAATGGCACTACATATTTGAATTTTTTGCAAGAAGAGCTTATGCCAGCTTTGACTGCTTTATTTCCTCATCAAGTAGAAGCAGATCTTCACGATGATCGAATATGGTTTCAGCAGGATGGTGCTCCGCCTCATTACGCCCAAAACGTGCGACACTATTTGAGTGAAGTTTTTCCAAACCGCTGGATAGGAAAAAGAGGTACCATTGAATGGGCGCTAAGATCGCCGGATCTTAATCCTCTGGATTATTTCCTTTGGGGTCACCTAAAAACGAAAGTTTACGTAACAAGACCAGAAAATTTAGATGAACTTAGGCAACGACTTAACATACGAAATTCGCCAAATAACTCCAGATATGATTAATAATGTCAAGAATGAATTTTATTTTAGATAAGGGTTTTGCCAAGAAAAAAATGGGCAACATTTCCAACAATACTTATAATAAAATAACTTTGTCGAAAAATTCGATTTTTATTTTTTTCTAGCTTCCTAGCTTATCAAAATGCGAAAGTAAATAGTGGGTCATATTCATTTTTTATTCCCTTTCCAACGAGCTATCACAAAACATACCTTCACATTTGAAAAAATAAAGTTGGGGGTGGTTTCTAACCTCAAAAGAGGGTAAATTTTATAAAGAGACCAAAAAAAATGTGTCAAACTGCAAATAAAGGGACCCGTGTTCCTTTATTATTTCAACAAGTAAATAGGCTCCCTAATACTGAATTTATTCCAGTTAAAAAATGCCACCCTGTATAATGTATATCAAAGAAAATAATAGCTACGCAAGTTGTTATTTTCTTTGTGTCTATACATTATGGATCTCACAGACCCAGGACATTCATTAAAGTTGATTTTAAAAGCCATTTACCGTAGGTTTAAGTTTATTCTACCCTAGAGTACGGCTCTGTTAAAACCAATGGCTTTAAAACAACCTATCATCAGTTTTACATAATATTGATTCTTCTAAATATAAAATGATCACATGACAATCATCATCATGAGAAAAAAAGATTGTGGCTTCTGCAAGTTTTATCAGTGCTTTATGACATAGGTACCTAAAATCACATGGGTACTAGCTTTTAGGCCTTTAGATTATGCCTTTGGGGTTGCAAGGGGGTTTGATCATAGTTTTAAATATAATTTCTGCTTGTATTAAAATATAATATACATAATTATGAATATAAATATTTTATTCAGAGTAATTCTAGCACTGTTTTAGAAGCCTGTAATGGCAACAAATAAGAAGTTTTGCAGGCATCTATGCATTTTTTCACTGAAAGTGTCAATAAATAAAACCAATAGTTCAATAAAACCTGCAATATCCCAGCAATATATCTCTACTTAGGAAACAATTGCCATATGCCATAAACTTTTGAAATAAACGTTCTAAAAAGTAGCAACTACCTAGATCCCGAATAAGTCTGATGTTCCGAGCGCGGCTTACCCACCATTCTGGGCTCCTCCTACCTTGATTGGTCGAGAAGGACCCTAATGGTGCCACGCACCAGCCCAAACCTAGTATAAAATAAATATAAAATTTCAGTTTGTATACCTGTATTGTACATATAACTAAACAAAACACCACCTCAAGCCAGCCACAATAACGCGGCTAGTAAACTGTACATTAGTACATACTTATTTTATAATATGTGTATGTGTTGTCAACGTGAAGCAGGTTTCTTCGTTTGCTTTTTTCGGCCTTCCTGCTACCATTAAACTCCCCCTTGAAACATAAGCCTACGCACAAACTAACAATCAAGCAATAGCACATGTTATTGAATCGGTATCGGGTCAAGTCACACTTTTGTTTACATATTGTTATAATAGGAATTAATATCTATTATTTGAATATGAACTCTAGTGATGAAAGTAGTTCATAAATTCGTAAAAAAAAACATTGAACAGGGCAAGCAACTCCAATTTATATTGTAAAATTGCAATATTTATAGAACTATTTTGTCTAGCGCCATTTGGTTAGGCCTTATAATATATAGTAACATCATCGGCTGAATTATCGAGCAACTACTCAGTATCGCATTTTGTTAAAATAAATCGTTAATGTCAATTTGCGTTTTTTCACAGCCGCACCATATTTAACGTCAATCGACGAATATTATGTGGTTTACTCTCTAAAGGGCTCTAACATTTTAGGCGCTACCGTAGGATCGGAAAATTAGCGGTTTGCATAGTATTCCAAGATCTGCAAAAAGTACAAATTTAAAAAAATTAGCCAAAGAGACAATGCTTGCTGAAGTATTAGAATAAAGTAGATATAAAAATTAAGGCTTATAAAATATATATAATATTAATAAATTAGCCTGTAGATAATTTAACATTTCAATCTCATTTTAGCATCAATACTTTCAGAAATATCCTGTCAATGCATCACCGCGAAAGACACTTTGCTCCTCTAATCCTTGCTGTTTTAGAATCCCAGCGCAAATCCAGATAAATCTTAATAAATAATGATTCTTCCTTCTATCCTGACATTTTTACTTTAACCCTTTGGATTTTCTGGCGAAATGGAAGTCTAACAACCGGAATTGTCAATAAAGTCAACCGAATAAGTTTATTTTTAAATGTAAAATCAATGCAAATTGCACGGTTAGTATAACCCACATGTACAGGGTGGCCCGTTTAAGAGGGGCCTATACCGTATCTCGAAAACTACGCGGGTTGCAAAGAAAATTTAAATACAAAAGTTGTTCCTAGTAAAATATGTTTTATCTTTTTAATCGTCACTTACATACAGGTTGGTAAAACAAAGTTAAATTTTTTAAAACGAAACACCTTATATTTTATTACCTTTTTGAATAGCCCTTTCAAACACAAATTCAACGATATTATGAACATGGGTCTGTGATGCGCCGTTTCGAACATGTTAGCGATTATCTTCAGAATTGATGCAATTATTTAACCGCTATGGATAGGACGCTGATTGACTTTTAAACAACTTATATGCCTATTCTTTTCTACACGATAGTGCTTTTGATCAGTCAATGTTCCAATTTAAAATTCAGCACAAAACTAGGCAGTGTTGCCAAGGTTCGCATTTTTTTTCAAATGAGTATGAGTGTATGTTATTGTATTTTTGAATAGCCACTTTAATAGCAATTTCAATTATGTAACATAGTACGGGTCTCTGACTTACCGTTTTGTCTTAATTGGCAATTATTTTCCAATAATATACATAAATTCTTTTACGTAATTTAAAAATCTTGTAATAAGGTCCTTAATTCGAGAAACTCAATATTAAAAAAAATCCTGTTGAAAGATACAAATACAAAATTGATGTTATTATTAATTTTTGCCTTTTTGACATAATCATCACAGTAGCTATGAAAACAAGTTTTTTTGACATGAATCAGTGTATTATAATATTTTAAGCGTTTTTTTTTCGGATTTTCGCTATCTTCTATTTATTTTATTAAGTTGCATTTTTCTTGAGTCTATTTTGTATAATGTATACGAAGGAGGAAACAGTACTTATTAGAATCTTACATCGCAAATAACAAAAGTCTGGCTCTTGCTCTCAGACAATATAGTCAAATTCCCCCATGCATAGGCGATTGGCAGAAAAAAAATTGCCAAGATATACCAGCAGTTTCGAACAAATGGCAGTGTTTTAGTGAAAAAAAGCTCGCGCCGAACGATTTTGGATGAAAATATGCAGCTGGATATTCTTCTGAAATTTGAAAATACTCCAGAGACCTCCAACCGCCTTGCTTCAGATATAGACGCAAGACGAACACTTCAACACTTCAAACATGTTTAAAAATTAACAGTTATAAGTCATTTAAATTTACACCAGTACAAAAGTTACAAGAAGCAGATTTTAACTTAAGACTCGATTTTTTCAATTCTTCTTAGCAACGGTTGTGAAGAAGTTGATAAGGACCTAATTCCCAGTTTCATATCTTAAATCTTGTAGCCAATTAATGCAAAACGGTAAGTCAGAGACCCGTACATGTTATATAATTCAAATTGTTATTAAAGTGGCCATTCAAAAATCCAATAATATACAGGATGTCACATTTAAGGAAAATGAGAAAGTATCATTTTGTGAAACGTGGCAACACAGCGTATTTAACACAAATACTTTAAATTTAATCATTGACTAAAGAAAATAATTATTTTCTAAAAAATAATACGTGAAAAAAAGTTTAAAAAGTTAAGGGGCAACCCAACAATGATGGTATTTCTTGCAACCCCCGCTCCCGTATGGTTTTCGAAATAAGGTATAGGCCCCTCTTAAAAGGGCCACCCTATACACGTAAAAGAAAATGTAGCACTAACTACTCTTAAAAAATTAATATAGACAATCCATTTAAATATTTGCAGAGATGGTGACGTTAACCAATAAGAGACCGTTTATTCATTATTGAATTAAACTTATTCAATTGAATAAGTAGTATTTATTTAACAATTATCTGGGCATCGAAAAAGGTAGTGTAAACGGTCAATTTCCGAATAAATACATACAATTTTATGGAAATGAACTGCGGGCAAAATGGTGTTTACACGGTAAATATTTATAGTAAAAGCTCCACGTTCCATATTTACTTTGAAAAAGTATAAAAGTTCTCCATTTCGTTTGTCTAGAAGTCTAGAGCATATGCTTTTGTTTCCCATCATTGTTGTGGTCAATAATAATTTTATACCTGCAATTTGAGTCATTTTATTAACTCCGAGAATTTCTATAATAGTATAATATCAAGATACTAGTTTTAAAAGACCATATTCTATCGCACGAGCACGAAATTAGGAAACGACCCGCTTGCGGGGAGTTTCCTAACGTGCGAGTGCGCTAAATGTCTTTTAAAAAGTATATTTTTTGCTATTTTTGCTATTTTGCACGTTTTTTTAATGAAAAACATTAATTTATTCAAGTCACGATCAAAAGTGGGACGTCCATCTTGTCACTTTTGACGTCTGTATTATTAGAAGTCCCATTCAAAACGGTATCGAAATTTTTGCTACTGAACAATTTTGTTAATATCATAGCAACCAGTCAACAAAAGTAGTGTCGAAAAGAGCTTCTTTTCGACACTACTTTGCGTATCGAAAAGACTTCTTTATGATACCAAAATAGGAAAAAGGATGATATGTAGCCTATTGCGATCGGTAGTTCCCCGCATTTGCTGGGGAATCACCGTTTGACGATATTTGAGCGATATAGGCGGCCAACATTATTTTTTGATTAAATTGATTCCAAACGTTATAAATGACAAGAACAATAGTATTCTAAGACACATATATTTTTTTTAAATAAAAATAAAATTTTATTTATTTAAAAAAAAAACTAATTTTCTTCGAATATTTTCCCCTTCGCTTTCTGACGAATGTACCCTTGGATTCGGCTGTGCTGACAGAAGCATATTAATTGTCTCAGGTAGAAAGTGACTCATTTCCATGTAGCCGATTAAAAATATCTCTATTACAGGACTCTCGCGAAATTTTGCTGATATGATCTAAAATGCTTATTGCGCGCTTCTGCTGCCTCCTCACAAAGCTGTCCGATAGGGAGGGAATCAATATCTTATACATTGTCGTTTCCAGTATCACTTTTAACCTGTAAATCAAATCGTAACTGGTGTCTGTAATTTCTAGAGCTAATTTCGGATCCTCAAAAAATATCCTACTCGTGTTCCCATCATTCATATTTCCAAAATTTGCTTTCAGCATATCCACTAACAAACCAGTTTCATTGCGAAATCTGGCCTGTATATTTCCATTTTCTTCTCTTTTGTTATTTGTTTCTCTTCTTCTGTTTTTTTTTCTCTGTATTTTTGTACGGGCAATTTGTACGGTACATGGAGAATGCTCTCGAACAATCTTATTCTGGCATGTAAAAGGAGAGTCCAAATTCAATAGCTTTAAAGGATATATCCTTTTTGACTTTCAATTGGTTGGTCTTTGGAAGCCGCACCACAGATATAGCAACGACATGTAGATGTTGTGCCAGTCGCTGCATTGCATATTTTTCTGTCAACCATTCCCATAACAAACAAATTCTTGACCAAGAACTTTTTCCCATCTATGTCAATCTCTGTAGCGACTAAAGAGTTTATGGAATTTTTGGTGATTAATTTCTTCATTTGTGATATCGGTAGTCTTTTTCATAAAAAGGAATCTAATTGGTCGGCAGAACCGTGGAGAAGAAGGTGTTGTATTTTCCTACAGTACTCTTGCATTATCTTTACCACTAACCCAAACTAATAGCAAAGGTTCAGGGTCATTTTTTATATTTTCCCACCCCCCTTAACTTTTTTGTGCCACTGTTTAGAAAGAAGATGTAAATCTAAAAGTTGTAGTGCTAGAGAAGTGGTTCTCAGAAAACATATTTTTGTCTATACAGGGTATTGGAAAAAGTGCGAAAAACAAAAAATATATATTTTTTTACACCCTGTATATTATTTCACCTCTGGACGAAAGATCTTTATTCTCCAATTACAAAAATATATAATTTGTCTACATTTGCTTAAGCCATTTCCGAGATATTTGCCTTTAAAAGTTGACAAAGCATGAATTCAAACCAATCGAAGTAGCGTTGCTGCCATTAAGAAAAATATGAAATGTGTCAAAATAGCCGCGAATTACACTGACAAAAACAGTTATTATGTCAAATTATTAGCTCTATTTTTTATGAAGGTTCCCTAACTGGCGAAAGATATTGTTACGGCTAGCCTAACAACCATCCGAACGTTTTTGTGCTACCCTATACAACTAGCCGCCGTGCCGCTCGCTTCTTTGTCTGTATGACTCATCGCCCGGCCGGACGCGAAGTTTCAGGATCGCTGGAATTATATCGATGGCCTCGTCGAGATCATATAGAGTGGCCTCGGAATACTTCCCGAATATTCGCGATAGATTTAAGATTATATATAAGCAGACCTAAGGCGAATGTTAGTCAGTCGGATAGTTCAGTTCAGTTAATCATTGAGTGTTGAATAGAAATTAGTGGTAAAGTTATAAGAGTAGTATAGAGTGTTAAATTGTATACAGTGGTAGTGAATAAAGAGAGTATTAGTTGAAAATAGCAAAGTTGTAATTCTGTTAAGAACCCCGGGAAAAACGTAACAATATTTATAATTCTTAAATCAGGAAACAGAGATTCTCTTGGTATGCTTCCAATTCGCCAATCTGCTCAAATAATAGGCGTGGAACCGTCCACTGGCCACCGAACAGCCCAGATCTAACGCCCTTAGATGCGTTTTTGTGGGGATATTTAAAACAAAGTTTATGCGCAGAGAAGTGCCATTATTGAAGAGCTCAGGGTGAGAATTGTATACTATATAAACGACCTTAACCAGAACAATCCAATTTTTATTACCCATGCAACATATAAATTAGAAAGCGACTTCCGAGATTGTATCAATAGTGGGCATATTCAACAATAATTGAAATACTGAAGTTTTTATTATCAAAGATGTTAAGATACGAATTTGTATATAATAATAAAATATTATTAAAACAATGATTTATTTTATTTAAATCAAGTTTTAAAGTTAAATAGCTCAGCAAATGTAGACAAATTATATATTTTTGTAATCGGAGAAAAAGATCTTTCGTCCTGAGGAGAAATATATAAAAAAAATATATTTTTTTGTTTTTCACACTTTTTGCAACATCCTGTATAGACAAAAAAATGTTTTCTGAGAACTACTTCTCAAGCACTACAACTTTCCTACTTACATATTTTTTCTACACAGTGGCACAAAAAAGTTAAAGGGGGTGAGAAAATATAAAAAATCACCCTGTACAAAGCAGCTCTGAAAATTATTCGCATCTGAACCCTCATCACTATCAAACTTTTGTTTAAACTGGGATTGCTGCGATCCATCACATCTCCATTTACATGTAATTTTTAATGCATCTCGTTGTTGCTCTTCGATTGCTAAGAAGCATAAACTAACCCAACGTGTATGCTAAGAAGACTTCTTCCAGATACTCGGATAGGCGTCTGACGGTATCAACAATCAAAGGTTGCAATTGGCGTTCGACGGCAGCGCTTGCCACTATGCTTCTGGTGGCGGATAACACTCTTTTTTTTCTTGCTGTATTAGACTATAACACGAAAAGAACTTCTCTTGTTAAATTAGGATCTACAAACATCTTTAATGCTTGCATTAGTGTTAAACTCTTTTTTTCCAGTTCTGAATGTGGAATGAGCTCCTGTATATTTTTGCAAGTGTTGGGGTGTTTATGATATCTTTCAGTATATGGCAAGCATCTCTTTTTCCGGAGTTCCTCAACTCAACTTGCGCTGCGTGAACAATGACAGCCTCGCCTAAAGTAGAGCGAAGCTCCTGTGTTTTCCTTCTTTTGCTTCTTTCACTCGACTGTTCAAAAGATTTGCGAGGACCGATTTCGCGTAGCGACGGGAATCTCAAACGTTCCTTTTAACCACACACGATTGTTTTAAAGAAAAACGTCTTCTTTTTATGCGCTTTTGTCCACCTTTGTTTTATTTCCGATTTGAAATGTGCAAAACTGAGTTTCAACTTTTTGGATTGGTCTTCAGTGTATTCTTCACTCGACAAAAGCTGATCTTTTACGAAAACTAGTTTTGCTTCCAAATTAGACATATTTTCATTTACCATAAGATCGAATAGGTATCCTTACTCCCCAGAATACCACTAAGCTTGAAACCAACAAACATGGTTTTATAATACCTACATAAAACTTCTTTCACATTTTTAGACTTTTTCGTCGAAAAAAACCAATTTACTAAGACTTTACACATCCGTGCTTTTCCACGGCAAATTATTTGAATATTTACTACTCTAAATTTTATATTTTTAATATCAAGTAGAAAGATTACCGGATCTACCCGGGTACTACGGTGTAACTAATACCTTGATAAATAAAAAATACTTTGAAAAACAATCCTTACTAAAGGTGTTACTGTTAAATCATTAAAAGTATAAACATAAGCAATAAAATTACTAAACTGTTATAACAGTATAATAGGTAATAACCTATAGAATAAGGATTGATCACTTTTCAGTACAAGATTAACGTAAAAAAATAATAATTCACCTTCAAACTTAACTTTTTCCCAAAAACACCCGGTAGTCTAGTCGATAGGCCAAGAAATGTGTCCTAATATTTTAAAAATCGCATTAAAAAATATTTTTTAGTTTTGGAGATATATAGGTACGTTAAAAGCTAGACTCAAAATTTGTTGTATTTTAAAATTCACCAATTCAGGATATTCCATGTTTTGATTATGCTTATAATTATTATCAAAGGGGTAGCATTTACCACTCAAAGTTATGCAAAGTTAGAACGAAATATTACAGAAGAATTCGATTTTATGAGTATATTTCGTTCAGAAATATCCTAAACATACATACAGGGTGTTCACCCATAATGTCCCCCCCCTTTAACTTTGTTAATTTTTAAGCTAGAAAAAAAATAAAAAAACAAAATTGTAGGTCTTTTAATGTAGTTTTTGCACACGTAAAGGAAAAAACAAAAAATTGTGCAGTATACAGGGTAGATCAAAAAGAAACATTTTTTTAAATCTAGCCCCCATTTATTATTCGATTTTTCGATTTTCCATAAAATTCTAAGGATTTTTAATATAACACACTATATGCCTATTCCTAATACTTTAGGAGTTATTGACAGTTGAAGTCGCTATTTTGTTTTGTTC
>MU181959.1:129397-150650 GCA_016904865.1 Pissodes strobi
CGCTGCAGCGTGCGATAATCGTTGATTATGATGCATGCGTAATAAAAAATAATTTTATTGTAGGTTTTACCGTTATGTTGCTATGTAAACAAACATGTTTATGAACCAAGTGCACAAGTTTCCATCAATTTTCATGCAATGCGAACAGTCGCATATTTGAAGAATACAATACCTGCCTATTTCATTGGAAGGTCACCTTCTCTTCCTACACTTCCAATGACTCGTGAATTCAGACCAAGACCAATACATTTATCAATCAGGCCGAGCCGGATTTTCACCGAAAATCAGGTGAAAATAGCCTTCTATATTATCTATAGGAGGGAAGTGTCGCTTTAGTTTTTCGAAAATGTGCGCGTCATAAGGGATTTTTGATATAATATTATTATGAGGGAAATATTCGCTAAAATTCTACTCATTGAGAAAGTGAAACGTTCCTCAGATAATATGTTTAAGTAATTTAAATAATAAGGTATCAAACCTTGCCGCTCTTTTTATTGGTTTTTATATGTAATATTTTTAACTTCATATTTTAAGAATACTAAATTATGTACAGTGTTTTCAACTAGAGGTTTCTTCTCCGAGGGAAGAGTGGTTTAAGTGCTCAATTACTAGAATGAGAAAATCTGAATAAAAGGCACACAAAATAATATAAATTTCATTTCAAAAGCATTCTTAAGATTTCAACTTCGTTGGTAAATTGAAAAATATCTTTAATAAGATGAAAAGTAATAATTTTAAACCATCAGTCGCCAGAAGATATGCCCAAATTAAAAAAATATCCCATTCTCGATAGTAATTTTTCTTTTCGCAATGCTACATTGTCAGCGTGTTGAAAATAGGAACAAAGCCGTATTACTCCCATTAATTATAACCTTCTTTTACAATATATTTTCTATGACAGATCTCAAGAACTTTGAACAGAAAATTATCGTCGTGGAATGTTTCTTTTTTATCTACAACCGATATTGTAATATTTGTAACTTTTTAACTTATCAAATATTATTACGGCTTTGGGGGCAATATGGACGTAAAAATGTGCCATACCATCAATCAATTTGATCACCAAATATTTTATAGCGTTCTCTTTCTATCACATTAATGATATGGAACGGTTTTTGTCATTTTTCTCAGTTAATTTTAAAGATAGAGGTATCAGATCTGGTACGGACTACCCGATAAATGAACTATATAAATCAAAAGTAGAATTTTTTACAGCTTTTCTGTGCTCATTATTTGTTCTGCTAATCCTGGCGGTTCATGACAAGCCCTACAAAAGGTAATTTAAAGATTTTTCTAGCTCTAAAAATAAAAATCCTTAAAGGTGCACCAAAATATAATGGAAAAACCCTGTACGCGATTTTATATACGTAGGTACTGTGCATACAATTTTATGATGTACGGATATTCATGAACCTTTCTGTGCATAAATTTTGTTGATGTTCGGAGTTTAATGATGTTTAATCCTCTGAACTGACTCCGTGCGGAGTTTCGTGCTGCCGCTTTTCAAATATAGGTTAGTTTACAAGAAATGTAACATATACTCGGCAGTGCTCTCTCAATCCTGAAATCCAAATTCTGTATTTAAAATGCAATATCTTGTGAACATTACATACATTGGGGAAATGATCTATAATTTGTGGTTCCGGATTTCCTTTAAGAAGAATAATAGGACGAGTGGCAAGAATGATTGCCGAGGCAACCAGATCACCATTAGCAAGAGCATCAAGGAATCTTATTTTTTTGTCTTCCTAAGTATATGTTTTTTGTTCGTAAAGATACGTGTTGTTAACAAGCCCTCGTGTCTGAGGTTTGAAATTGCTGTACGAAATTTTGTAAATTCAGGGACTTCACGGATATAATACCGACATCGACTCTTTACCGCCTCGCCAGATACTTTTCCAAAAAGACTAAGTTTTTTTTTGTCTTCCGCAGCATATGTTACCTCCCAGAATTTTTCCTGATTTTGTTGAGATTTTGACCAGCTAAAAAATCTCTAATGCTGACTATTTTCGAGATATTTGCTATTTTAATATTGCCCGCAATATAAGGCTGGTGCTATTTGGCTTTGTGCAAAGTCAATGTAGGTAAATTTGGTTGTAAGATAAGTTTAGATAGGTCAGGGTTGCCTCCTGCGCTGCTGCCTCCTATCTATTGCTAAGGGAAGCGTGCGTTAAGATGGTTTCTCCGTTGGATGGTGCTCGATCCTGCATAAAATGCATATTTTATCTCAAATTCAAGGGTGCATCATCTGAAAGTTCTTCAAGTTCCTGTTGTAAACAATTCAGGTAACAATCTTTATTAAGATTTGGCGATAAGTCAACTACATGATTCTAGAAATATATTAGAAAGGTGGTTCGTGTACGTAAAATCAATAATGATAGCACCAAGACCACTCAAAGTTATTTGCAATAGTGCCGATACTCTGAGACAAGCAACGAGATCAGCAAGAAAGCTACTGGGATCCAATTTTAGTATCTCCACTGACCAGACACCAATGCAACACGAGGCTTATAGAAAAGCTGAATTAATTCGTGACAGCGGATAGGCAGGATGACAGGAAAATTTAGTCATCAAACACCGTATTGGGTTGCTTGTTGTTGAAGTTAAAGAACAAAAAACACGCGAAGACCTCATTAATCATTTATTTTCAAAATGTTGAAGGTCTTTTGGACCAAAGAAACGGATCTCCTGAAAAAAGTAGCTTGGCTTTTCAGTCAGCGAAGTGAAATGTGAGGGTTTTAGCATTTACATAAACTCCAAAATTAGCGAAAAACCAGTGGCGGTGGTAGCATTAATGGTTTTTTTTAATACTAAATAGCAATAATAATGCATGAGTATAACAGAAGATAAAGTAGAACAGCTATTTATTCTGTGCCAAATAAATAAATCAAAATCTTAGTGGGGTATGTATACCTCACATACCCCCACAGTCGTCTAGAGAATCTTATACCCGGTACTGCAGAACGGTTGAGTAAATCAACAATATCATGAGCTAAGCATGTATCTGGGTGGCGACTACATCCTGCCCAATGCAGTGTGGTATCGTGATGAATTTGTACCTATCGTATAGTGTGCAGGTGGAGAGCCAGCACTAGAGGTAGCTCAATCTTTTGGTTATCTTCAGGTTTTTCATCATACCAATATATCTAATAAACGTAATGTTTTTTTTAGATATGGTATTTTCTAATATTAAAGATTTAGTTGTAAGGAAGGCTAGCGATTTACTTTTAGATTTCATATTAGTTATGAATGTACAATTGCATTTTAGTTTACAATGAATTTTACTATGACTTTCGAAATGGTAACTACAGAGAGTTAAATAAATATATTGCTTCTATTGATTAGGTGACATATTTAGTTATTAAAAACATAATTGAATCAGCAATCAGCTAATATATTTCATGAATTACTGGCATCTGATATTGCCTACTTCGTCCCACTTACAGAGTACCAAATATCCACTTTTCCAAAATGGGCTTCTTCAGATCTGCGTAACCTAACCATAGAGAAGAAAAAAAGCACATTTTTATATGTAACAGAGAATTCCATTTCTAACTATACAAGATTCTCTCAGCTCCGTTCAGAGTGCAAGAGGTTTTCTGATATATGTTTTAATAATGACATTAGAGGTTTTGATGTGGTGTTGAGGGAAGATCCTAAATTGTTTTGGAAGTCCATTGGTGACGAGCGATCTGATCATAGTCTGCCCAACGCTTTATTCTATAGTCATTAGTCTGCTTTGAATGGTCAGGGCATTGCTAATCTGTTTAAAGAATTCTTTCATACTGTTAACACAGAAAATCAAAGTACACCGCACCCCTCTCCTGATTTGATTGACACTGACATAGGCAGTAACACCGCATGCTATGAAATCTCAAAAATTTATATTTGTAATGAAATCTCTAAGCTTCCAAATAAATTTACAACAGGACCACATGGTGTACTTAGCTTTTTGTTGGAAGAATGTATTTGCACTATAACGATTGACAAGATCCGCGACAGATTTTACTGGGTCCACTACTGTCAGGATGGGAAATCGTAGTGTCGGCAGTGTTCAACCTGTGTCGCAAGTCAAGGACCCAAAACAAGATCTAGGGGGAAAATGAAACAGTATAATGTGGGCCTACCGTTTGAACGTATCGCCATTGACGTAGCTGGCCCTTTTCCAGACACAAATAATGGTAGCAAATACATTTTAGTGACAATTGACTACTTAGTAAATGGCCTGAAGAATTTGCGATCCCCAATCAAGAAGCTGTTACCATAGCAGAGGTCCTCGTGGATAACCTATTCAGCAGATTTGGCTGCACTCAGATCAAGGACGCAACTTCGAATCCAAGGTTTTCCAGAAAGTCTGTGATTTACTCAACATCCATAAAACACGGACTACAGCCTTACATCCACGATCAGACAGCGTCATTGAGAGGTTTAACAAGACCATTGAATAACCACTATTTTTGATGGTATATAGATCAGCAGTCCATGACACGACAGAACTAATACCAGCCATGGTGTTATTTGTAAGAGAACTCCGTTTACCCTGCGACATATTATTCGGAAAGGCCGACAACGAGGATATGGAAATTCAAGACTACGCGGACTCACTTAAGGAAAAGTTACTATACATCCATGAATTAGTCAGAGAAATCACGGAGAAAGCCAGTTTTTTTCTTGCCCTTGAAAACCTCCCAATACTTTCAATGACAATGTATATGACAAACAGAAAAATATGAAATAGAATCCAAATCAAAGTGTTTACCTTTAACCCCTTGTATCTTTCAACTAGATCATGATACATTTTTTCGTATCAGAAATTCATTGTTGTTCTATGTAGTAATAATAATTTAGGCCGTAACGAACAATAATTATTGTGAAGCATAAAATATGTAAGGGGAATTATTTGTCTTTAAAGTTAGATTTCAATTTCTTATAGCATAGTTTGTGCCTTTGTTAACTAGAGTAATCCCCAAGTTTAAGTTAATTCGCTACTAGTTTATACTGTTTAGAGAAAGCCTGAAAAATATGGAATATAATTCCTCGACATCCACAATCCGATTGGTTTTCAAAGGCAATAAGGCAATTGCTTCGTTGTTACAACTTTCGAGTAGGAGTAGCCAAGTAAGTTTGCGGTCAGAAAATTTCCCAGTGGAAATACGGACACTTCACACATGTTTGTCTGCGGAAACGAGTCCTTTTCAAAATTGTATGGGATTACAAATCGAGAAATGAATAAGGAAACTTTCAACTAGCAGTTTTACGGATTTAAAATCGGATTATAATTGGATAAAGAAAATTGATGGAACGCTTGAGTGTGGACCATTTAATTTGTCTGAATATGTGGTTAGACATTTTGTAAGTATGAAATTTTAAATAACGAGTAAAATGGTAGTATCCTTTATTTTATGGGACTTATTTGTCATTCTTTATTAAAGCGTCCCTACTATTCAGACTAACCAGACATTGTCAATGCCTATAATTAAAATGATGAATTGTCATAAAAATAGAGCTTAAATATTTGAGCTCTCATAGTAGGACTTAATCTATACCTAACACTAGATCTGTACGTGGCTCGTAAGGTATCCACCTTCAAAAGCTATCGTTTCATCCGTATTATTCTTAATCTCAACATATCGTTGAGTCTTCAGATGTGTATCCGACCATCTGAATAGAATAAATAAAATTTTAGTTCTTCTGTAAATAACCACGATGCGAACCCTATATTTAGTCCAAAAATGGTGTTTTACTGGGCAGTCGGTCGTCATGAAGTCGGTTTTTTGATTGTAGACAAAAAAATACATGAATACTGGTATCGTTTCTGAGACTATAGGTGTTGTATTGACAAGAGTTTATCGTGTCCGTTTGTGTCACTTTTATGTTTTTTTTTTTGGTTCTTTGAAAAATGTAGTAATATTGATTGGGTTAGAGGCGTACATTTCAATGTTCAATTTAAAATATTGTATAGAAAAATTACCATGGCTTCTCTTCTTCGACTAGGTTGTTTAGAGTGTTATCCTACAAAGGAAAATCCTCGTTTCATAGTATAAAGTCTCGGTAAGGAAGGTGCTGTTTAAAGAGTTTCTAAATAGTTTCAACACCGCAGAATGGATTTCTGTACCGTTTAGATGCTGAGTATTACAGGATCACGCATCAAACTATACTGAACAATAGTTCAAAATATTTTTTATCATGTTATAAGCATAAAACAATTTTCGTTTTTTCGCTGTACACTCTGCCCCTCGACTCTACTGTAAAATTTATAAAATGTTGCTCTGTGTGGAAGGCGACGGTATGGGCAATCAAAATTTCCAGAATATTACAATCCTAAAACTAACAAACACCGCGCGCTTGATTTTTTGACGTTTCGTTGCAGATAAACCCCTAACATTCAAATTAATCGATAATTAGTCGAACCAAATTATCCGAAAGTTAATTGAGTTAACCCAATTACGCCATTTAACCTAATTCAACTTAAACTAACCGCAACTTTAAAAAAAAATAGGTTAAAATTTGATGGTCCGCACTGCGAGCAGTTCTGCAGCTGTTACTAAACGCAGAGAAGAACCCGACACAAAAAACACGAAGAAAACCGGCACCGCGCCGGGCGGCGTAAAGCCATTGTCCAGTACAGCACACCACATTTCCTAACTCACGTGTGTTGAAACACACTGGCATTTGTCATATGCATGTTTGCTATACCATACCGTAGACAAACCCCCGCGCGATTCAGCACGACGCTGTTGTGTTGGCGCGCACTGGTATTTATCGCACTACTGGTAACCAACCCCCGCGTAAATCAACACAACCACGACATAGTTGTTGTTGTTAGAAATCCTTGAAAAGTACTGCGCTTTCTAAATTTTATCCGTTTTATTCAAATTCAAATTCAAATTCAAATTCAAAAAAATTTTATTTGTCTGTTTATTACATGACATGACAAAAAGGACGGCCTCTCGATTATAAAAACCGTTTACATCATGCCCTATACAAGAAAAGGCATGTGCGAGGCAACCCTCAAAATAAATACCACATAATATATGAAAATATTTGTCAAACGGTCGATACACTACCATCATAAATAAATTCTCAACTCTATATTACAAATATTGGTTTAGTTGGCATAAAACTGTTTAAAAAAATTGAAAATACAAAATTTGAGAATACTTAAAGAACAATGGTGATTGGGCGGAGCAGGGGAAAACCAGACAGAAGAGCAACGGCAAGAGACAACCGGAAAGCGAAGGCGGCGAGGGCGGTCCGACACCACTTCCAAAACCAACCAAAATATGAAAAATACATCATGCACATTATATCATTAATGGATTATTATTATCATAATAATAATAATTATTATTATTCTATTCTAGTAGATATATTTAATACACTTCTAAGAACTTTGTTGGTTAAGAAGTTTTGCTTTGATATACCTTGAAAAGGCTTTATGTGATAGCATTTTGGATGCAGCCTGCAAACTATTCCACATTTGAATAGCTACAAATGCAAAAGCACGCTGAAACGCAGCAGTTCTGTGCTGTGGAACAACAAAGATGGAATCGTTCCTTGTGCCGTGTGTTTGGTTTAATAGAATAAAATTTTTCTTTAAATAGGATGGTGTACCCGTTCTTATAACTCTGTAGATAAAAGTATACATGTGATGCTTCCTCCGGTATTCCATGTTTAGAATTTCGGCATCATTTAAGTATGGGGTGATATGATTCCTGTATGGAATGTTGTATGAGAATCTCATACAGCTATTTTGTACCTTCTGTATAGTTTTTTTCGTGCGAGAAGATAAGGAATTACCGTATACAACATCTCCATAGTCAAAGAGTGAGAGTACCAAATTTTCACACAAAAAATATTTATGTTCAGAAGGCAAAAATTTTTTCAAATTATAAATTTTTCTTAAACGAATATAAGCGGCTTTTTGTTTATTTTTTATATGGAAATCAAAGGACAATGAGCTATCAAAAGTGACCCCCAAATTTTTTGCTTGATCGACAATGGGAATGGTGTTATTATTAATATGGATATTTAAATTGCTTTTAATGTGTACTCTAGCGTTGATATTAGAACCCAATATTAGAACTTGTGATTTCGAAGCATTTAACTTTAAGTTGTGATTTTTTGCAAAATTATCAATTTCTTGAAAGTCAGTATTTAGCTGTTCCTGAGCGGTGTTGAGATTTACCTCCAAATTTTGGTTCTTAATGGGAATATATAGTTGAGAGTCATCAGCATATTGTTGAAGTTTAGCATATTTTATTTTTTTTGACATATCCGCGACATAAATAGAAAATAACAAAGGGGACAAAATAGAACCCTGAGGGACGCCTCGATTGACTGATTTATATTCCGATTTGAAAAGACCTGATTCCCTCGAAACCATTACACAGCTTAAGCGGTTATTGAGATAATTGCTCAAAAAACTAATCGCATTTTGAGATAATCCAAAATAATGCAGTTTTGCTAATAACATTTCATGATTCAGAGTGTCAAAAGCTTTGCTGAAATCCAAAAGAGCCATGCAGGTGCTACTTTTTTGCTCTTCATGTAATCGAATATCGTTTAAGATGTTTACTAGACTGGTGGAGGTGCTGAAATGCTTTCTAAAACCCGATTGACACTCTGGAATAATATTGTGAGTTTCGGAAAAAATATATATTTGGCTATGAATATGCTTTTCAATGATTTTGGATACAGCCGGTAAGATACTAATGGGTCTGAGGTCCTTGATATCTTTGGGTTCAGGAACCTTTGAGATAGGTTTAATAATTGCTTTTTTCCATACGGAAGGATAAGTGTTTGTTAGTATGCATGTATTAACTATATTAATTAGGGCATTTGCACAAAAAGGTAGACATAATTTAAGATCTTTAATAGAAAACTCATCATCCCCAATGGCATTAGAAGAGATAGAGTTAATATTTTTTTCTAATTCGTTCATGTCTATTAATTTGAATTCCAAGTTTTCGTTTACAACTTTGTTGTTTTTATAAAAACCTATTAAGTCCATTGATGCAGTATCGGGCAAACTATCAGTTGCCTGGAAGAAATTATGGATTTCCGTAGCATCTAGTAAATTTTCGGGTAGGTCCATTGAATTATTACTTCTGGTTAGTTTGAGTTTTCGAGCTATTTCCCAAAACTCTTTCCCGCGTTTCTGTGACATCCGGTTAAAATATGTTATCTTCTCCCGTATGATTGCATGCTTAGTATAATTTCTTAGCTGTCTGTAATATTGACCATGTGCCTCTATTTTTGTTTTTTGATATTTTTTGTATGCTTTATCTCTTAACCTGATTAGAAGCTGTACGTTATTCGTAATCCAAGGTGTAAATGGCTTCTCGGCCAATTTTTTAGTTTTACGCGGGGCATGTTTGTTGAGTAGAGCTAAAATATTATGATTAAAAATTTGTACTTTTTCATCAATATTATTGACATAATAGATGTCGTCCCAATGGAGAAGTGACCCGTCTCGTCTAAAATCATTTTCATTTATGTTCCCATAGTTTCGGTAGGTTATAAATTTCTTTAGGCGATTAGGTTTTATTCCGAGGAAAGTAGAATAAATAAGATTATGGTCTGTCAATGATTCAGAAACAGCCATTGATCCTGACCTACTTGTTAATAAATTTTTGCTTGCAATAATCATATCAATAAGACTAGAGCGGTTTGTTGTTATGTTTATTCTTGTGGGCTCAGAAATACGATTCGTCAGGTTAAACGAGTCTAAAATACGTTTTAATCTCTCAGAGTGAGTAGAGTTACTTAGAAAATCTATATTCAAGTCTCCTATCAAAATTACGTGATCATAGTTAGCAATGACCGTGCTAAGTATATCCTCTACAATTTCCAAAAATATCGAAATATTTCCGGATGGTGGTCTATATATATTCATCAAGAAGAAATTTTTATGCCCAATGTTAAAAGTAATAGCAATGTATTCGAAATCGCTATTAAATGGAAAGTCCAAATTTAGTTTAGTAAATTTTAAGTATTTTTTTATATATATGGCCACCCCACCTCCACGATATTCTCTGTTTCGTGTTATAAATTTATATCCTGGCAAGTTAAAATTATTTTTGTCAATTTCTGAATTTAGCCAGGTTTCAGTGAGACAAAATACTTGAAATCCATATCTGTACATATAGTTGGAGAACTCATCAAAACCTGTGTTTATGGATCGAATATTCAAATGCCCAATGGAAAAATCATTTTTGTTTATAAAATCACTTTCCGAAAAACCGGTCCCACCCTCCGCCCGCCGCCCCACAGCCGGCTCAACCATAATCCCATCCTCCCCCAACCGCAACCCGCAATCCAGCCCCTCCGCTCCCCCTCCAACACCATCTCACCGACATTACATTATTCATTTGAGAGTAAAAATAAAATAACAATTCAGGTATACCGACCGTCAGACAACACTGACGCAATTCTTCTACAATAATAATACAGAAATGACAGATGTACTGTCTATAGCATTCGAAAGTGATAATACTAAATTATAAAACCCCGAAAAACCAAGAAGAAAAATATTATACAAGCAGCATTTAAATTAGTGAAATAAATGAAATTACGCATACCCAAACAAAATTGATTTCCCTAAATCTTGCCTAAGGAAGTATACAATATAATAATATAGTGAGACGCAAACATCAATGTGGGTAGTGTTTAAACATTATAAGCATGGTGAAAACAAACCACTCAGAAAAAGACCGAATTATTCAAGAGACAAAAAAATATTCCAATAAGTTAAAAATCCAAAAACCGTAAAGGAAACATTGAAATAAGTCCAATTTACAATTTGTGCCAGTAAATATGTATGTTACCTATATATAAAAATTTGCATTGGTCAGTCAGTAGCTATAAGATAAACCCAATAGCCAACCAAATAGCACAATATAAAATAGCTAAATAGCGGAATATGTGAATATAGAACAACATTATTTTGCACATAGTAGAACAGAGAACAATATAATTTGAAGAAAAAGTAGGGTATAGTACAATTCTTATTCTAAAGCTGAGATTCCGTACCATTTCGAGCCGACATGTAAATAACTAAAATTAAAATTAAACCTTCATTAAGTTCGGCAGGGAACATAGAACTTCAGACATAGAGTTATGCTAAAATAATCATTATGCATTCATCTAGCACAGTATATAAAAAAAAAAGTTGGATAGACACACCTCTTCAGATGGAATCTATCCGATAAATTTTGATACCTACTAGGAAACAAACAGATTTCAGTCATAAACTCAGCAAATGGCAACATTTATCCTACATTATATGTTTTATACACCATTCATCGCTGCTCAAAATAGTATCACAGGAAGACCAGGTATGACACAACGGACAATGGCCACAAAAATGCTCTCCTAGGTGATTCCAATGGACAATCAAACTAGTACTTACATTCTATGGCCTATGTAAATTTCTAAGATCTGCTTCGTCCGAGATTCGGTGCACAGTATCATTAATTTTCACATATATAATTCCATTTAGCACCCATGAATTTTTATTCGAAAACATACGCACAGCCTGTCCGAAAAGATCGAGACGCATCTTAGTCAAATCTTCTTTCACTTGCACACCCGTATCTTTTAGCTTCTTACGATTTTTCAGAATCAACATTCGTACCTTGTCGGACGCAAATTGGACCAGAACTGCAGGAGGATTTTCGCTAGGTTTTTTGTTTGCAATACGATGGCATCTTTTTATATCTCCGTTCTGCATATTCACGTTTAACTTATTTACAAACAAATCAGACACTTTAGTATAAAGGTCCTCGCTATCTGTTGCTTCCATACCGAAAATGCGCACGTTCTGATTGCGCGCTGACTGTTCTTGATCGTCGATTAATTTTTTTAAGAGCTTATTTTCTTCATCCAATTTATTTACTCTACCATGCAGCAATTCAATTTCATCCTTATGAATCTTGAGTTCCTTCTCAAATTGTTCTTTGACCAAGCAGGTCACTCTGCTAACCACATCTTGAAGAAATTTATCATTGAATGTGTTAATAATCGTTGTCTTGATTTCACGCATGTCCGTGGTTGACAGACCCATAATGGCCGGCTTTAGGAAAACGTTAAAACTATGAGAATTCTACTGCTATCAACAGAGTAATCACCGATTTAAAAATAAATTTTAAGTAACAATGATCTGCACAATCACTCTGACTAATATTCACCAATTAACTAATCCATATAAATGGATTTTCAGGGCAATTTTCTGGAGCCACTACAGACTACGACATCGACTACTCGCGCGCCATCTACCGATTATTCGTGTTTATACTTTTTATATTATTTTGTGAAATGACGAATCAACCTGACAATTTTATTTACGATATTTTATCGAAACTATAATTACAAAGAGGGGCTTTCCAAATGCTTGTCGGTATGAGTTAGAAAAATATTTTCCTGTCCAGCATTCTGCAATCAACAAGGTAGAGGAGAGAAAAAAGTTAAGCTGTAGGGAACGAAATAAAAGATGTAAGGCAACAATTGACTTTAAATTTAAAAAAAATTGCCGTGTTACTATTAGAAATGATAGTCTTTTAAAAGAAGGCAAAAATGTAATAATCAACATAATTTTTCGCCATTCACATAAAGTTAATGTTGCAGATGCATTTAGTTATCTCCGTTTATCACCAGAAAGAAGAGAAATATTTAATTCATATTTTAATTCTGGAATGACGCCTGCATCAACCAAAATTTTACATGAAATGAAAATTATGGAAGAGAACGGCTCGTCGTATAATAATGCTAATTTTAGAGTTCTATCAATGCTAGCCAATGCTGCGATAAATCCAACTGAAAGACAAATTAGCTATTTATGACAAATGGAGATATTCAGAATATGGAGGGCGCGATAACGAAAGCATGTTAGAAATTATCACAGCAAAACAAAAATATTATGAGGAGTTAGGGGTGCAAGTATTAATTCGTTCAAATCCATTGATAATTGTTGTTACAACTCCAATAATGAAAATAATATTTTTAAATGATTTTGACAATGAAATGGTTTTTATAGATTCAAGTGGGTCATGTGACCAAACATCCACATGCGTAACATTTATTTTTACTGCCAACAAAATTGGTGCTATGCCTCTTTCTTGTGTGTTGAACACAGAGCAATCGGAAGCTAATTACACCTTAGCATTTTTAGCGGTAAAACATGCCTTAGAGTCTAACAAAAAAATGTCTGAACCAAAAATAATAATAATGACCTACGATAGTCCTACCGAGCGCAATGCACCTAAAGCTGTATTTCCTTCGGCTCATCTTTTGCTTTGTATATTTCACATCTGCCAAGTGGTTTGGAGATGGCTATGGCAGAGAGAACATATAGTTCAAAAAAATGACCGAGAAATAATCTAGAGATATACTATTTTCCACGACACCTGAAGAGGCAGAAGAAAATGCTACAAGATTTTTTTCTACCGAAAAAGTCATTAATAATAAATGCGTGAATGAATATACAAACAATTTATGGAAGCGTAAATTTGAATGGTGTCTTGCGTACAGAAAAGAAATAATAACACACGGAAATAATACTAATAATTATACGGAAGCATCAATTCGAATTTTCAAATAAATAGTACTGCAGAGATACATGTGCATTAGTAGAATTTGTCTCTCACATACTTGAAAATTATTATAAAAGACGTTTGTTGGAATTTGCAAATTCGAGGCGAACTAAACTCGCCGAAAATGATTATAGAAACTTTTGTAATCGTGCCAAAAATATCAAAAAAAATCTATAAAATTTAAGAAAACACTTTCCACGTCGCTTCAGAGTCAGAAAATTTCTTGTACACAATGTATACGGATACAGCTTGTTGCGACTGCCCCTATAGTGCCAGTGGAAGATTTTGTAAACATTTGTGTGCAAGCGAAAATAGTTGAAAAATTAGAAATACGTCAAAGCAATTTCTAATCTGCATTATGTATGACAAGTACAGCGTTATTGATTAATAATACCCCCCAACCTTAACTTCTTGGGCCACTGTGTAAAAAAAAATAGCCAAGTTGTAGCAGTTGAGAAGTAGTTTTTTTACAATAAATTTGTATTTTAAACAGGGTGCGCCAAAAATCTGTGACGAACCAAACATGCATTTTCTTAAATGGAACACCCTGTATATTTTGTAATTTTTAGAATCCTCATAAAATTCCAAGAACTCAGAAACATCTTGTTTCATCCTACCTTCAATTATTGTTTCTGAGTAATTAGCAGTTAAAAATCGCCTTTTTTGACTTTTGGTGGTTATCGGCCAAATCTAATAAAAAAAGAGGGAAACGGTTTTCACATTCCTATCTTAACTTTTCAAGATCTATCTATTGGCATACAAGACTATTTCAACTGTCAAAATTATTGACATAAATTTTGTCAGTTGTGGCATGTATGTCATTAGCCAAATCATTTCTCTCTAGCTTTATTAGTTTTGGCCCTATAACTTCCGAAAGTCAAAAAAATGCGATTTTCAACTGTTAATAACTCAGAAACAATTGAAGGTAGGATGAAACAAGATGTGTCAGAGTTCTTGGAATTTTATTTAAAAATTTTATTTTTATTAAAAATTACAAAATATACAGGGTATTCCATTTAAGAAAATTCATGTTTGGTTTGTCACAGAATTTTTGCGCACCCTGTATAGATAAAAATTTATTCTACAAAAACTACTTCTCAAATGCTACAACTTGCCTATTTTTTTTTACACAGTGACCCAAGAAGTTAAGGTGGGGGGCATTTATAATCAATAACCCTGTACAGCGTATTTCGCGCTGAATTGCGCGGGGATTTGTCTAAAATATAGCAGCGTATGTGTAAAAAATACCAGTGCATTTCAACACAGATTCAGCGAACACTGCTGAATTGCGCGGGGTATTGTCTAGAATATAGCCAGCGTGCGTATGACAAATGCCAGTGTGGGCCGTAGCAAAATATGGCTTTATTTTCATAAATGAAAAATGCCAGTGCGATGCAAGCTTTGCAGTTAAAATTAGGTCTAGCAGTCACTTGAGCAATCATAATCGAATTCCAAATTTGAATAATTTTAAAACTTTTATTCCAATGAATCGTTTGAGTAGTAGGATTAAGGCTGATTTTCATATATAGGACTGCGCACCGACTGTGCACCTACCGTGTCGTTGTCACTGTAAATCAAAAAATTGTATGTTCCATATAAAACGCACTGAAGCTCTTATTTACATTTTCACATATAGGACTGTGCTACGACCTTCAATCCTATTGCGAAAAAGTAGAATACCCGCGACGGCCGCAGCATGGTAGGCGCACAGTCCTATATATGAAAATCAGCCTTTATTCAACTATTCGAATCAAAGTCTAGAATGTTTCTAACAGCACCCGCTTAATCTCTAAAACGGCAAAAGAATTCAATTTTTCATGATCAATCGAATTTTTTTAAGAGAGCTTTTTTAAACGCTGTTTAAGGTGGAAAAGAGAACCTTTTTACTTAGTCACATAATAAATCAAGCTAAACTGTTTAGCAACAATACGGACAAACAAACCCTCTTTGCCAATCCATACGTAGCCCTTACAGATTTTAAACGTTAAATCGATTACAACAAAAATATATTAATTTTCAAGCAAGTTTCCAAGGGAAAATATCCTCAAAAGGAACTCTACTTATTTAACCTCTTCGCAGCCTTTTGACCGACATATTTTAGTGGGAGGCTTCTTCTTAAAAAGCTTTTATAAAAATGGCACATTGTGAATTATTGGGGAAAACATCGTTCGTTACTTTGCAAGATACTTAGACCTTCGAAAATAACAAAATTTCTTTATGATGAAAAATGATGTAAACATTCAGCTCAATAATATATTTTCAATGTATTATTTAAGTTGTTATAAAATGTTTTGTGAACGTGTGAAATTGCATTCCTCTCTGAAACTACCGAGGTTACACCGTTGCTACATAGAAACACAATCGATAGCACTATTATTATATTATTACGAACGGCAACTAATAAGCCTGGCCAATAATAATTGACGGCAATTCATTGCACCGTAAAGACATCGGTAAACTGGGCGCCATGCGTTGCGCAGTTTGATGCTGATCAAAATGCCACCTTACAAGTTTAAAAATTCCGAATACTTCCGAAGATTTTTGGAAAAAACCGAATATTCGCGATTTTATTTTAATTTTTTTATGACTCTATTTGAATAGATATAACAAAATAAATTTCACATTTGCATTGCTACTTTTTCTGTTCTTCAAGATAATGTTATCAGATTTTCAAGCCGACGTTTCGTCTTTGAGCTACCATCATCAACTTTGTTTTTTTAAATATGGCCCTGGATGTTTTATTACGGATTTTAAGAGCTTCTAAGGTCCCAAAACCAATGATGTATTGCACTTATTCGAAAAATTCATATTAGTGACGTTTTCCATAAGAACTCATGTGTTAGAGAGAGAGACAGAAAATAGATTTTTAATAGGATTAAAGCCAAAAACCTTTTTACGCATTAACGCATTGCATAAAGAAAGCTTAAAAACTAACATCAAAAGTGGTTAATAATTAATATAATTATTAAAGTGTCAACCCTCAAACCATAAGCTCTAGGCTATATTTTCAGCAATTTACCCAAGTAAATAGTTCTGTGGGATTAGATTCGGAACAAATAATAAATTTCACATTCTCATTGTTGTATCGCACTTTTTCGAAAAAAATCATTTTAATGATTTCCTGCTAAGATCTTATCAAAAATCTGGTGTCGGAGTTCTTATGAAAAGTGCCATTAATATGCATTTATCGCATAAGTGCGATACATCATTGATTCTGGGACCTTAGAAGCTCTTAAAGTCGGTAATAAAAAATCCAGGGCCGTATTTAAAAAAACAAAGTTGATGATGACATCTCAATGACGAAACGTCGCCGTCATTTTGAAAATCTGATAACACCATCTTGTAGAAAAGAAAAAGTAACAATGAGAATGTGAAATTTATTTTGTTATATCTATTCAAATAAAGAGAAAAAAAAAATAAAAATTAAATCGCGAATATTCGGTTTTTTCCAAAAATCTTCGGAAGTGTTCGGAATTTTTAAACTTGTAAGGTGGCATTTTGATCAGCATCAAATCGCGCAACTTTGCCTCCATTTAACCGACCTCGTATCTCTTCTAGTTCCCGAGATCCCAATGATGAGGCTCGAATTTGGGACACCCTGTACAGTGCACATGGCTAATTGCTGGTATAAATTCGATATTTATTTACTTAAACCGTACAGAAAGCAAAATTTTTTCTCAATAAGTAATACGCTAATAATGTGCTTGTCGCTTATCGATTAAATCTTATAAGCATGTTAATTATACAAACCTCTTTACTTATCAAACCACCCTACAATATGCCAGAAAATAAATGTCCAAAATTCAAAAGTATACGCTTAAAATTAACGAATAAACTACAAAACTTAAATTAGCTTTTGTCCGAACTTTTGGAAAAAATTTTCATCCAACTCCTTTGCCTCCTTCCTTTTTTAACACATTAGGCGCAAGATTCTTCTTTATAAAACAGTGTCAATTTTTTGTCATGAAAAAAAAATTATTACTTTTGCAAATATCTCCAAAGAAACGTTATTAAGGATTTATTATATATTTATTTTATTATGTTTACCTAATTCTTTCCATTCATCACATTGGACGCAACGTTGTGTTACGTATATAAAACATTGTTAAGTTTTCATCATGAAAAAGTCTATTACTTTTGCAAACAAACATTCCTTAATGAGGCTTTATTATAGGTATATTTATTATTATATTATATATTTATGTTCATTCTCCCTAACTATGTTCAATTATTTTAATCCTTCCGTTCAATTATCTTGCAGAGGATAATCTGGATTGGATCTATTTAATGTTTATCGTAGAATCGTAGGTTCCGAACCAGGGTTCTCAATCACTAGTATCACCACAGATTTATATATCTACACAAAAATCGGGAAATGAGTTTACGGACGGACTACGCTGCGCATCTTACGCTACACATCAAAACTCATTCGGTACCAGCGTAAATTGGGGAATTAACGTGGATACATTTTTCACTCTTCCCTCGTATATGAATACAGCCAGTCTGCAGTATATAGCTTAGTAATTTTTACACCTAATATTTTGCTTACTTGTAAATTTGGCAACTAGGCAAATACATTTAATCAAATATTGGACTTCGGCGCCATCTAGAAGTTAACGTTAACTTCAAACGCAACAAGACCCTTGCGCATGGAAGGCAAGGCATTTTTGACGGTATGGCTTTCTGTTGCAATGGAACACATAGTTAATTAAAGCCTTTTATATTTTGTACAAACCTATTAACTACTCAGATTTTTTTTAACATAAACCAGGTATAGAACGCATTATTCCCACTATATGAACAGAAAACAGAAGGAACAGTGAACTGTTGCCTTTTAAATCCAATAGAATATCAAGCTCCACCTATCGTGCAATCTGATTGGAGAAAGGCGTCTTGCGGCCAATTATAATTCATCAGAATTACACTCGTTAGATGGCAGCAGAGATAATATAATATCGAAATGAAGAATTAAAAGACTACCTATAGTTCGCCCAGCCGTTGTTGACCCTCGAAACGCATGCAATTGCATGCGTTTCGAGGGTCAACAACAGCTGGGCGAACTATACTTGAATTACATTATGGGATGTTTTAAAATACCTATATGAACTTTTAATTACGTTTAGCCACCGTATCGTTATCCTACAGGTAATGCAGTTCACGAGGTAAAGAAGAAAACATTGGAATAAAATTTAGGTTAGTGTTAGTAGTATTCCCTTCTCAGTCGACCCTCACTTTTCACCATCCCCCAGAGTTCGGATAGTTACTTTTAAAATGCAACTAGTTTCAAGTTACTTTCCAAAAGTTAACTAAGTTACTTTAAAAAAGTTACATTTCTTTAAAAAAAGTAACTAGTTGTTTTTAAATACCTAGTAACACAGTTACCACGTTACTTCTTATTTAAATCACATAAAAGGGATGAAAATCAGAATTTTATTTACATCGCCGAAGTTTGCTAAAATAAACAAGAAATGCGGATTATATAGTAAAACAAAACACCAAACAATAGATAAGATAGCTAAAATAAATACACAAAAAATAAAACTGTAAAATCATTCATATTGAAATATTTGACGGACTGACAAGTCAGGGGCGGGACTGGCGAGAGAGCCGACATTGTAAGAAGCATCTTAAGTAACTTTTTTGTAACTGAAGTTACTTTTCATAACTAAAGTTACTTCGGAACTTAAGTTACTTTTCAAAGTGACAGTTACAAGCGAGGGGCCAACCGCCGATGGATGGTATTTTGATGTACACTGGCTTGGTATTTTTGGAATTGTTTCGGTATTTCTTGTTGTTCGTCAGTAGTTTTCCCCATTTTCTTAAGGTGGTACCTGCAGGGGGGCATATTTGTAAATACCCGACGCGTTATCCACTCGCGAAGTTTCGGCTGCGTTTCGGGCGCTCGTAAATACCAGACGTATGGCAACGATATGTACCAAATTACGCATTATTACAATGTGGCTTTATGATTCAATCAATCTGCCGCAAGAGCTGTCGTGGTCGAGAGGTTTAAATGGTTAGGTCTCACCTGGATGGCGCGGGTTCAAACCCCGTTGCTTTTTTTTATTTCTTTTTAAGATTATGTTTCTAAACCGGTTTTTTTTATTTTGGGTATATCTTGGGTTAGTTTGGGTTAGTTTTTTTCTTGATTTTGGGTATGTCTTGGGTTACGTTTGGGTTAGCACCTGGTTAGTTTCTTTTTCTTGGGCCCCCGTAGCGAGCGATAGCGAGCGGAGGACCTTTCGAAAAGTGAAATATTACTAAAATTAATGCACTAGGGAGTCTTGTAAACAACTGACGCGTTAGTCTGACACGTCTGTTATTTAAGAATGAACTTCGGAAGATAACGCGTCAGGTATTTACGAATATGCCTCCAGGGGCCATGTCGAGTGAGAAGGTCTACGACCAGTTGTATCTAATTTTTTGTAGCTTGAGGAGCTTTTTTGTGTAGTTAGACGAGTGAGAGCTGAATCTTTTGGCCTGTATCTGCCCAGGTGCATTGGCCCAATGTGGCTACGGAGACTTGGTCGTAACCAAAATCTCTTCTTTTTATTTTTTTTATTATTCGCGATTACGATAAAAGCGAGGATAAAAGCTGCCCCCAGTTATTAATAAGTCTTCGTCAGTAATTAATTTTGATACCACTCAAGATGCCACTGCTTGTCATTTCAGTGTGGACGTGTCGCTGCATTCGGCAAAAGCCACTCGAAACCTGAGGGCTTTTGGCGATCTTCGGCGTGGACCCGGCTTAAGAATTAAAAAGTTGCATATTAACTTAACAGACCCCACAGTTAAGCTTTAAGAAAATCGGTGTTTTACATATTTTTATTTTTTCCTTCAACATGTATTCAACTTTTTATTGTACAGGATATTACAACGAGGACTGAACAGGGATTTATTTTTGACCTTCCCTGTATGTTTAAAACAAACCAAAATAGCCATTCGATGTATATTTTTCTGCAAAATTCAGAAATTGAAGTAAAAAAACTTTTGAACCAAAGACAAAAGATTTACGCTATGACCGTTTTTTTTTAAGGGAACACCTTGTATATTACTAAATTTTTCGACTCTCTATACCTATCTTTAGCTGTTTACGAAATATTGACAGTTGAAAGTCGGGCATGTTGACACTTTGACAGGCTCTAAAATCTAAACTGCACGAGATCAATGGAAACGGTTTGCACATTCCTATCTTAGGTTTTCATAAGCTATCGAATGACAGTAACTTTGAATTTAACCGAAGGTTTAAAAGTTCCGGTTAATTTTATCTGCGGGTGAAATTCGAAGTTAATGTCATTCGATAACTTATGAACCCTAAGATAGGAATGTGCAAACCGTTTTCATTATTTTTTTAAGGTTATGTTTCTAACAGTTTTTTTCTTGATTTTGGGTATGTTTTGGGTTAGCACCTGGTTAGTTTCCTTTTCTCGAGTCCCCGTAGCGAGCGAAGCGAGCGGAGGGCCATGCGGATCGACCAATAGGAAAGGCCGATTTTTATATAGTGCACTATTTGTGTAAAGGATCTTATAATGCGAATTATGATGTCACCGAGGAAGTCAGCTTTAAAATGAATCCAAACACTGTCAGCACTCAGCACTGTATGTGTGTAGATGTGTTTATAAACTATATCTGTGTATATATATGTATATATATATATATAT
>MU181959.1:173120-219261 GCA_016904865.1 Pissodes strobi
AATAATAATAATAATAATAATAATAATAATAATAATAATAATAATAAGTTCTTTATTTCCAACAGGCAAACGCCCACTTACAGGAAATTCCCATACAAATTAAGAACAAGTAATTCACAAAAATATTGTTACACAAAGAAAAATAATACAATATAATATAAATAATAGTAATAATTAAAATAAACTAGCAAATTAAATTAAGACTAAAAATAAGGAATGCAGAGGAAGAAAACCGATCAAGAACTCTACGAGTAACGCAAAGTAAGATAGGAAGCTAAAAAAAAACAAATTAAGCCAAAATAAGAAGTGACAAAGAAGTAAGGAATGAAAACAAGGGAAATACAGATGAAGAATGTGGAGATACACTTAAAGTGGGAAACCAGACGCCTCACGCAGAAAGCTGCTGGTATGTAAATGACAGGCGTTTGATACAAGATTGAAATTTTTGCACATGTTATAAATGCGGCTCTGGTATAGAATATTAGATCTCTCCAATCTCAGACTGAACGTGGGTTGTTGTCTAGCTTCGAAATGGTATATTTTTCAAAAGAAAGGGGCAATCAATCGATCACATCATTGAGAAGCTTATAAGTATAGGAATGTCAGCGATTATGAGTCTCTGCGCGCAGACAGCGACAGTTCCCTGAATTTAGACACCAAAAGGCAATGACCAAACCCTTTGTCTGGGTAGATATCTACCATCCTCTCTGAACATAAGATACTAGAGAAATCGCCTCTGCACTGCCTCCAACTAATCAATGTGGCAATCATACCACGGACACCATACAAGTGACCCATAATCCAGCCTTGTTATAACGAAGGAGAAATAAAGCAATTTAATGGCAAAGATGTTGGTAAAATTTGTACAGGGCAATCTCGAATATTTTGGAGAAGTTACATAAGATGGAGATAAGACGATAATTCTCAACAACTGTTCGATCGCCCTTTATGAATGGGACAGACTCTTGCAACCTTCCAGGTTTCGGGAAATATGCCCAGTTCCAGGATCAGATTGAAGATATGATACAGTGGCTCGCATAAAACCATAGAACAGTCTCTAACAATGAAGTGGGGGTCAGAGGTGATCTTGTTTTAAAGTTTTTTGCTTGCTGCAACTATATCATCGGTAGTTATTGGTGAAATGCCGATGCTATTGGAATACTGCATTAACGGATCAATATTTGCAGGCTGGTGGGAGTCTTTGTACACACTTTGAAAATAGTTGGAAAAAGCCGAAACGACACATTGGGGTCCGTGGTAAGAGTGATAATATTGGTATTTTCTGTAATTTTTGTTCTGTGTAAAATGGAAAAAAGCATATTATTTCTACTTCGCGAAAATTCATAATATTATTATGTGCAAATATTTATGTAAGTTTGACTTAAATTGTATTTTGGTTCTCTGACATAGATACCATCAGTTTAGCAACTTTGTGCTACAAAAGTTTTAGTTTAGTTACATTTTTTTTTGTTAATAAGTTGGCAACTTGGTTGGCAATAGTTAAACCTATTGTTTATTGTTTTTAAGAGTGGGTATTATTTATTTTATATTATTTTTCCGTACCTAAATTGCAATAATTTATGTATGGAAATTTTTGTTTTATATTACACATTAGAATAATTTGAAGCTGTTTTTTCTTAAGCTATTAATTGAATTCAACTGCTTAAGTTAGCTAGTTACTTATCTCACCAAAGAATTTACTTATGTTACTTTTGATAATATTTGTTGTATGATTTAATTTTTTTGTTTTTATTTTAATTAAAGACATATTTGGGATTTAGGTCGCCAGTGATATCTATTCACCAATGGGTTTATTTCGTGTAGTTGGCAATTTTAGGAGCGCAGTACGCTATTTTATACCTACAACTCATGAATTTAATTTACTATAGATTACTATATTTAATATTGGGTATTTATATGGCTTGACGCTGCGTGATTTATAGTGGTAATCACATGATACATATTTTAAACGAATAATAGTTGTTATAATTTACTAAATACGTATATTCACATAAGTGTGAAGTCTGTGCATGCATATGTGTAATCTGTGTAATCCAGTGTAATCATAGATAAACTCCGTGAAATCATATGTGAAATCTTCGGTGACTTCTGTGTAATATCAGGTGAAGTCCGTGTAGTCACTCAATATTGTGTAATCTGGTGTACAAAAATTTGGCAGCAGTTTACCCCTCGACTTTGCTTCTCCTCAGGCTGAAATTTATGGACTGTGTTTTTTCCCCATTCAGATACAGTTTATTTGAAAGAAACCAGTTTTCGATGTCACAGTTGCCTCTTTAATTCCAGAAACATCTATTTGGGATGGGTGGTAGGTTGTAAAAATAGTGGTGTCATCTGCAAAAAGAATCAGCCCCTCTATTCCCTGTAGGTAGGCAAGGTCATTCATGAAAATAAGAAATAGGATAGGCCCTACGACTGATCCTTGGGGAACTCCATGTCTCACCATGCGTGGGGTCGAAATAACACCATTAAAATGGACTGACTATGTGCGTTCCGACAGGTATGAGGTATAATTGAATACTCTCTGCCTGAAAACCGTAATGGGGTAGTTTGGAAAGAAGGATATTATGTGAGACACAGTCAAAAGCTTTGGCCAAGTCCAGACATGAGGCATAGGTATGAAGTCCCTCCCAAAACACGTTTCACAAGACAGTCAATGACTAGGGCAGTGCTCCTTGTGTTTCTAAAACCAAACCGATTTTGAAAGAAGAGATTGTTTGTGTGCACTTATTTGTTTTTTCAAGACCGATTCAAAGATTTTTGATAAAATTGGTAGGAGGGAAATAGGTTGATAATTTGAGCATTCATCATTAGTCCTTTGTTTTTATAAATAGGTACAATTTTGGCAGTTGCCAGGACCTGAGGAAATACATTATAGTCGATAGCCTGGTTTATAAATTTTGTCATTTTCGCATTGATGTCATAGCAGTCCTTGATCTTGCTTGGTTTTATTTCATCAATCTTCTGCCTTACCTCATTAAAGGACACATGGGAGAAATTAAAAGGAACGTGACTTGCATCTTCACAAAGGTATTACGAGAAATGCTTATTGGATGTGGGAAGGGATTGAATAACCTGATCTGCTATGCTAAGGAAAACTGATTGAAGGAAGATACATCCACTATTGAAGATCTCGAGGTGGAGGAGGGTTGATTACTCTTTATAACATGCCACATGGCCAATTGGGGGTTTTCAGTGCTCTTAATGTAATTGTTGTAAGCTGATTGTTTAGCTCTAGGCGGTAAGTGGCTCCATATTCTTTGACTTGAGGATTTTGCTTATTTAAAGAGGCTATTAATTTCAGTCGCTCACGCATGTTTCTTAAATTATTGTCAAACCATTCTATGTGAAAACATTTTTTATTTTGATCAACTAATTTGGATTTTAAAGGTAGAGCGTTCTCAACTGACGAGATAATTATGTCAATAAAGATTTGAAATTTATTTTCTATGTCAAGTGAGGGGTCACACATAAAATCCCAGGTTTGCAATTCAATAGTATTGTGTAAACAAAATAGTCCATACTCAGTATGGACACAAGTAAGTCACAAGTAAGTATGGTTAACACAGACAGAGATAAATGTCAAGATTCTTGTCAAATATCAAATATTCAGATGTCAAAAAAAAAAAACATTTTATCAAATAGGGTCAAGTGGGGCAAGTGTAAACGGTTTTGGCAAATTTGTTTACATTTTCCCAAACATGTTTTTTATTATTATTTTATGTACAAAAGATCAAACACACATAGGTAGGGATGTGGCTAATATATGTTAGAATCCTGCTAAGAAAAAAAATTGACCTAGTAGATTTTTTTTAATTTATATTTAAGGCTTAAAAAAGTAGGTCATGTTTACATTTACCCGATGAGATGGGGGTAAATGTAAACAATCCGCAAATGAACGCTACTTTATAATGCAATTTTAAATGGGAAAATGTAAACAGATTGCCTTCCTAAGTTTTGGGTGAAATATTTTATTATTCTAACGTATGTTTACATTTACCCTAATATACGTAAAAAAAATGCCTTGAATATAATATTAAAGGCTTTTATTATCAATAACACAAATAAGTCTTAAGATTAACTTTTTATGGCACATGAAATGTTGGGCTGTCAAATAAAAATACTTAAATGATGCATCAGGTTCAGGTTTCTCAAAAAATAACCTTTCTACCTCATTTAGTTGACATACTGTTTCCCTTTTTAAATACTGGTTGCTTACTGGCGGAGCTAGATCTGAAGATATTGACGATGTATTCTGAGCTTCAGTATCAGTACTAATGGATTTGACCGCAATTAGTCTGCTTGCTTTCTTGTTCTGATAGCTCCGGCGATGTTGATGATGTCTTATGAGCTTCAATATAAGATGTTGATGATGTGTCCAAGTCCTGAGCTTCAATACTAAATCTTATGTTATGTACTATAGGATTTCTTGTTTCTTGATTTTGATAATTAGGATCGCCATTTTTATTTAAATTTTCGTTGTATGCATTTAAATTCTCAGTGCTAAATTATTTTATGGGAATCTTGGAACTGTCGACAGGAAATATCCCTGTGGTTTTAAAGCCAGAAATAATAATTTCTGGTTTCATTGCATGTGTCCATACGACCCCAAGGAGTTCTGAAAATTCAGATTTATTTAAACAACCAGTACCGCAACCCATTTTTTTCCCATGCGAGATCAGTAGTTTTTCCCAAGCTGTTTTCACGGATCCAAAAACGCATTTATTCAACGGTTGCAACTTGTCCGTTAGATGACTAGGTACTTTGACCAGGACTATGTTGTGTTTCATAGCGTCTTCTAAAATTCGCACGCTCATGTGGCTTGCGTGTCCATCGAATATTAGTAAAGCGGCCTGATCAGGTAACTGCTTTTCAATTATAATTTTGCCAACATGAGGAATAAATGCCCTGGTAATCCAGTGGAAAAACTGGGGTTCTTTCATCCAACCATTGCTGGAAGTAGCAAACTGAGTTCCAGGAAATACATCCGTGGAGGTCCATCTGGCCTGCACAGCAGCCCCTTTAAATATTATAAGTGGTGGTAAAACTGAACCGTCTGCTCCCACACAAGCCAGTATAGTCGTATTTTCTCTGCCACTGCCGACAGAAACCCTGCAAAGGAGCATTCCTTCTTTTTCCAATGGCACGAATGCGGCTGGGATCGCTTGGAAAGCATTGAAAACGAAACAAGCTTTCTCAATGTCTCCAAGATTACTTTTTATTTATGTTGCTTCCTAAAGTATCGTAAAAACTGTAAATTATATCGGGTTTACGAGCGTCCTTTCGTAATTTTTGTAGATGCTCTGGGTTTTTTTACAGAAACTCACGGATGACGCCTTAAGAAATCGCAATACCAGTCAGTGCCAGACTTATTGTCTTTAAAAGGGGTTTTAAGCCCTTTCGCCTCAATATATGTTTTAACTAAATTTTGAAACTCATTCTTGTCACAAGGGTAGCCGTATTCGGCTCTTTTAACAAGACACTTCTCTAATATATCTTCAACTTCTGCAGAAAGAGCAGTTTTTCGCCCTCTGGTGCATGGTCAGTAGCAGTTATTCTTTTGCCTGTCAATCTTTGACATATCACTGAAGCAGGGACGCCATAAAATTCTTCGGCTTGTCTTTATGTCTTATTTTTATTTTGTACATCTTCGACGGCCTTAATTACATCTTCCTTTGTATATATATGGCGGCCCACTGGGTTTTTTAACGTAATTTCTAGGCATCTGGAACAATGCGTCCTTTTAGAATAATTCATTTTTTAGAAGTTTCTGGGATATGAAAATGTAAACAGCGTGTTTACTTTTACCCCACAATTACGTTTACATTTACCCTGTCGAGTCGCCAGTTGGGGTAAAAGTAAACATTATTTTTTTGCAAAAACTAATTAATTAACAAGGATTTGCTAAGTAATTTCTACAAAAATACAGCGTTACATACACAGAAAAAAAAATAATACATAATTACTTACCTCCGAAAATCCAATTGAAACACAATATTTGAAACACTTTCGCTCTGAAAAACATATTTTTTGCACGTGCTCTTATGACTGACTACCACATACTAAAAATGTTAAGATTCTCGTCTGGGCGTTCCGGAAATGACTTAAGGAAGAACTGAAGGTCACGCAAACCGACGCGGGCTGAACCTGGCAGCAAATTTGAAATCAAAATTACGACGTTTACAATTACCCCTGTTTACATTTACCCCACCTGACCCTATTATGCTCGATATGGATAAATTTAGATTTGTGTCTTGCCTATAGCAGTCCATTATTATTGCTTACTTATTTAAAGCCTTGTTTGTAGCAATAAACCTGCAAAGGACTTAAATAAACCCAAAAAATTTAAAGGTAAGGACCCTGTAGTAGGTAAGTATAACCTCGAGTATAACCTGTAATATACCAAATTCTCCTAAACAAATTATACCTAGGTTTCAGCATATTCTATTATCTAGGTAGATCCTAGCTACAGATAGTTCTGTAGGGTACCTAGTGAGTTTTCCACACAGTTAAAACAATCATGAATGCAATAATAAGGAAAGAAACATAATTTGACATATAGAAAAACTTCAACAATTGGACATAAAAAATATATTGAGTGTCAAGGGGTAAAATTTTACTTTGTAAGTTTGGCAATAATATTAAACTGCAACTATATGAGCTGAATTCACATAATTTTTTTCTTAAAAGTAAGGAACATTAAAGAATCAATAATGCTCCAAATATATACTTAAAAGAATCTTCGGCCGATAGCGCCGTTGAAAACGCGCCTGTCAGTGACTTACCTGTGGTAAATTTGCTGCTATTTGTCTCTGGAGGGAGTCCCGTTCCTTCTCCACTTCCGACAATTTTATTTCTGTCTCTCCTAGCCGTTCCTGAGTCTCCCGCAAACTGTCCATCAATTTATCTCTTTCGTCTAGCATAGATACCATTAACTGTTCAAAATTTGCATCTTCGCCAGAGAACTGTGAACTTCTCTGGCTGATACTATCCTCCGATATAGTCGGCATCACATCGCACATCATATTCCACATTATTATTGTTTAATTTTAAAATATTCAGGCGAAATTGTAATGTTGAGGAAAACTTCCCTCACCTAGGTTAAATATCCGATAGTTTTTTAGCAAAACAACGGCCGTAAACACTGAAACCGGGCTTCATATTCACACAAGCACATTGTTATTAATTGTTTATTTACAAATATACACATTATTTTCTCTTATTTACAACGACACACCTTTATATTCTATCCTCATATCTTCTAACTACATACACAAGATACATAAAGTTGATTTGCCTTGACAGCCATGAATTCAATCCATGTCAAACAAGCCCATTTCTGCCGGCAAAACAGATTCCATTTTCCTTGCCTAGTAAGTTATTGGGCGGCGGAAAGATGGCAAATATAAAATTCAAATAACAAAACTGAAAATTCCAATTTATTCAGAAAGAAATACATGCAAAAATAGAAATAAACTTATGTACTTATTTAATAAGTAAATAAATATGCCCGAAATAGATGATTCAAGAATATATTACAAATGTGGAAATATAATCACCTCACCGATCTCCATCGGTGAATCACCTTGGATTGAAGAAAAAAAATACGGTTTTGTAAATTTGACAACGTCGCCGATAGGAAACCAGCTGATTTTGACAGCTTGGTCCTGTTGGTGTATTTACTATAGGTTTGTTCCAACCGACTTGAAAACCGTACGAGGGACCCTCATTTCTAGTTGTCAATTTTACTTTTGAAGGCGATAAATAACCTGTCATGTTGACAAACGAATTATACAACTAGAAATTACCGTCCCATGTACGGTTTTCATAGTCAGTTGGAACAGAGCTTATATTTATGGTTATGGTTGCCGGATCCTGGTTTTTCAAACTCAAGAATTTCATCCGACTATTTAAATTATATAATTTTAATGATTAGCACGTTGTGTTTCATAGTTATTATTATTAGATATACAGTTTTACGTTCATCATGCCAAAAAAATCAAGAAAAGGGCACGTAAGAACATTGGGAGGTAATATTTGAACACATTATATTTCTTATCCCGATCATTAGTTTGGAAATAGATGATGATACAGAAAAACTATTTTTTTATAAAATTTACCTTTTGTTGCGAGTAGTGAATTGCTATGGCAATTGTGCAGCTGTATGAATGTTGCTTTGTATTAAATGACAAAACAACACTTTGGTGTTTAGCCCTTATTATAGTAGGTGTCCTGTAGTACGGTACTATACATAAATTATTCTAATTAGTAGGCAAGTAGATATACTTAGATAAAGTAGACTACATTTATTTTATTTGGTTCACTTGAGCACTTGGGAATATCTAGGTATAATCTATAGCTACTTATTGTATTTCTTCAATTTTTTCTTTTAAGATTAGTGTGATTAAGTTTCAAGATATATTTTTAGGGCAGTTTTCGAGGAAATTGTTTACCATAATAGCCCCAACACCCAAGTTTGTAGTAAGATCACAGCTTATTGAACAAATTGTAGTAAGATTATCTGGCATAGATGTTAAAAAATAGAGTACCTAATATTCATTTTTTTTATCCCGTAAATAGTACAGCCCAATCACACAAGTTTGGAACTTTTTTTTAATAAATATACCTATTTTTTAATCATTAGTCAGATATTCTCGGAATAGACATATAATAATTATATGTTGATTTAAAAAAAGTAGAGTAATAATCATTTCTTAATGGCCAAAATATAAAATCTTTGTTTTTAATTAGGCTAGCATTTATTGATTAGGTCAGGGAGTAGGCTGAAAATGTTTACTTAAAGCTGTACTCAATATTTACTTAGGAGTAATTATTTTATTATAGAAAAGTTCTCGCTATTAAAAGCTTAGCATTATCCAATTGATTTTTTTTTCTATTAAACATTTGCACCAGATAATTTTACAGCAATAGGTAGATACATCTTTTTAAATGCTAAAATCATGATATTTACTTCATTTAAAGGGGTAAATCTAATTTGTTGACCATCTAAAAATCATGTTGACCAGTCCCTTTTGCAGAAGGTATGGCAACCAAATTTCCTACATAGATGCTACTCGATAAGACGTTTCTGCTACCTCCCCTAACTACCCCCCAACCCCCTGCGGAATTCCACTTGCCTCTTGCACATTTTAATAAAAACGTGTTGACCGCCCCTTTTCCAAGAGCCTAGAGGCACCATATTGCCCACGATGATGCTACTCGATAAGACACTTCTGCTACCACCCCTTACTACACCTCAACCCCCGCCAGAATTACACTTTCCTCTTGCACATTTTAATAAAAACGTGTTGACCGACCCTAATTCTGGAGGGGGTTAGGGGGTAGTTAGTGGTGGTAGCAGAAGCGTCTTATCGAGTAACATCATCATGGGCAATTTGGTGCCTCTAGGCTTTTGGAAAAGGGACAGTCAACACGTTTTTATTAAAATGTGCAAGAGGCAAGTGGAATTCCGGAGGGGATTGGGGGGTAGTTAGGGGTGGTAGCAGAAGCGTCTTATCGAGTAGCATCTATGTAGAAAATTTGGTGGCTCTAGGCTCTTGGAAAAGGGGCGGCCAGCAGCTTTTTTCGATGGTCAACAAATTAGGTAGACCCAATTTAATTTAAAGAACTTCAAATTTGGGTGAGGTAAGTGACATCAATAATTATGGTTTTTATGATATGACTAAATTGTGAAAATAAAATGATATATGGGTATATTCACTTTTGGTGCAATGTAATGAAAATTACAACAACTAGTTTTATTGGTCAGAATGTACAATGGACGAACTGGAAATCCAAATAGGGTTTTGCCATATTGGAGGTGTGTCTTTTAAATTAGCCTTTACCTCTATCAATACTTCATTGCTGACAAATGGTAAGCAAAAAATGTCAAAGTTATTTTAAACTATTCTCTGAATTCTAACTCGCAGTTTCTTATATAATTTCCTATTCCTCATTTAAGCCTGATAGACAAAATGGAATTCGTAACTTTAATTGAGAAAAGATAAAGGGTGGCAAATAGGTTATTTGGCGTCCGGAAAAGCAGTAACATTAAAGAAAGTGGCGAGAAACTCATAATTTGGAAATAATAGCAGAGACTGAAAGAAAAAAGAATAGGCACTGAAAGAGATAATAATCTGGTGGGATTTTTGAAAGAAAATCTGTTGAAAACTTTTGTCCCTGTTAAAGAAGAAACAAGTTTTCTAGGGTGCGCTACAACAGCGCAAAAGTATATCAAATGATGTTCAGACCTTGAAGATCATTTAGCTACAAAAATATTGCCATCACTACAGCTAGTGAGGAAAATATGGCTGGTATTGCACTGGAGTTTTGTGGCTTGAATAAAAATGTCTGGCAGTGCGTTTTTACCTACAAAAAGGTGTTTCAGTCCACAGTTGACTTACCTACAGTGGTAGAGTCAAAGTATATAATCCGCCAAACATAAGATCTGATGAATGTTGCTAACAGCATCGTTTCTCGATTGATGTGGGGTAGAGTTAAATGCGCAAGCATACATAAATATTTTAGAAACTAAAATGTTACCGTCTGTGAATGCTGTATTTAATAATAATTATATTTAGCAACACTACAACTATCTCGTCCATTCTCGAGTCCATTCTCAAGTAGTTACTGATTAGTTGTAGTAGTGCAATGTTCAAACTCTTCATTAGATTCGAGGAGTACATACTTACTTCAATTTAACGTAAAATGTAGGTTCGGGGTTATATCGTAAGAAAAGGAAGGAATTCAATTATTTTCATCCACAGAACGTAGACGAGTTATGGCCGAGAATTCAAGAAGCATGGCAAGAAATAACTGGAATTAGCTCAAAATTTGGTACCCTCAATGTACACAAGATTAATTTTGGTAATTGAGAAAAATTAAGCTATGATATTGTTTTTATTTTAGTTTTGTTAAACAAATTTTGTTGACCTATTATTTTACTATATAATTAATTTTCTGTTCTGCTTTATATTATTTCTCCCGAAGTGAAACTTGAAAATAAATAAAATCACTATTAAATTATAAATTTGTAATAAATTAAATCAATTGTTGATACGCCTTCATTAAGGTTCACTGGTATCGACAAACGGGCAAAAGAAGGGCTCTTTCGCATGAAATCGTCCGGGTTTTATGTTCTGTTACGGAACTATAACGGATATTATGGACTATCTAAACATTATGAGTATAAACAGTTTTACAGTACAAGACTTAAAACTGAATTTTAAGGAGATACACACAAAACTTGTAGTCAGAAATGCATGCATACTAAAATCCGAAATTAATCTAACGTGGACTAATAAAATATTTAAAATGATAAACATGATTAGATTTGTGGGTGCAGTACAACCAATCGTTTGTTTTGCTTTCCCTTCTGGTTATTCCGAGGTTTGTTCAGTCGCGGTGCTCCAAATCTAGTCGGGGCAAAGATACAAAAACATGAAATATTAGACCTAGGTCATATTTCACATAAAAGCAAGTGCTGTTATTTCATTTAAATAAAAATGTTCCCATTTCTTATTTTGTGAAACCCCCGCCATTCCCGTCCATGGACCGCCACAGCTTGAGCAGCCAATCATAATTGACCAAAAATGCCAGGTTGCAATTAATATTCCTTATACTTCAGATTTGGCTTCTTAGTCTATGATTCTTTCATGAAAATATTATGAAAAACAAATGATATTGGATCTTCACTTCACCGATATTTTAGTACCTATTATATTTTTCTGTGGAGAAGTGGTATCTATTATAAAATAAATAATAAGTAACGATACATTCACTATTCTGGCGCTTTCGCCATGCTGTGAGGAACAATATAGCACTTTTTGAATCGGATCAGGGGATGAAATAAATTTGTTCATGACATAAAGGAAAAGTAAAGGACCCCGCACTAGCTAATTGAAAACCAGCATCGGTGAAATTTTTTGAGATTGTAGCATATGTTAGTGTCCTATCTCTAATGATGGTATTTCCCCAAATATTTGGGGAGGTCACCGGTCATATTTTTGAGTTAGGGCAGCCTAAACACACTTCACTGGGAAATATAAAAGATCAGGATATATTACTTTACTTCAAGTAAATTTTAGAAGAACATGAATAAAAGGTGGGAATTTGGGTGATTTGGTTAAAAATACATACCTTTAGAAGATAGAACGCATGCTTTGAAGTTTGCCGGCCCGTAAAGTATCTACAAGGTGGTCGAAATCATAAACCCGAAAAATGGTGCCAATACAAGCATATTTAAGATGTTTACAACAATAAAAAGAAAATCAATACAGTATAAGTTACATTATTTTATTGCACTTTTGGCGCTTCATAATGAGTTTCTCAAATTTTTTGAGACAATCCTACAGGGTGTCCGAAGTTAAAATTGAATTGAATATTACTTACAGCTATTTATTCTAAGTTATTGTAATAAGTTAAAAAATAAATAAAATATTGAAATATCTTTTTTGCATATTCAGTGGACTGAAGTAACTACCAGGGTGATTCAAAAGTAGGTTTAGTGACATATATGTACTGTAATGCGCAAGCATACGTAAATATTTTAGAAACTAAAATGAAGAAAAGTCTAAATAGGGATCAATTATTATAACTCATTTGTCCAAACGAAACAAAAAAAAATCTTCAGCATCCAAGTTTTTGCACATTTTTATGGTACTCACAACACAAGTTTTATGTGTTATTTCATTTATAATTAAAACGGATATAACGTTGATTACCAATCGCGACAGGCTGTAAGCATGCCCGTAGAAAAGGTTAGCCGGTCTCTAGGGGATCGATTTCTGAGGTAATCAGTGAGCACAAACTCAATAATCACAGCCAGCTACATAGAGGAAAACGACTGAATTTGATAACGCTTTGTATATATAACTCGACTCCTGATGAGCCTTTTAAGATCCTTTACGATCATACTGCACTATGATATATTAGTCGCTTCTGATTGGTAGATTAACGTCACTTTCACTTCATCTACGGTCCAGTCAGTTTTTTCCAGCAGGCCTAGATGGTCTAATGATCAGCTTCTGTGTTTACAATAGGGACGGCCCGCGTTCAGTTCTCGTCGGGGGCAATACATGTTTCCTTTACTTTTTAAGGTTATGATTGTTTCTTTGTTTAAATTTGGGTTAGATTCAGTTAGTTTTGTCAGGTTGCGCCCCGAAGCGAGCGAAGCGAGTCTAGGGCATGGGTGAAGAGTTAACACTACTCTAATGCGACGTTAACCCACCAATCAGAAGCGGCTAATATAGCATAGTGCCGTAGGGCGGTAAAGGATGAGGCAAAAGTTATTGCTTATATTGACAGTACCTATTGAAATGTCAAGACAAAAAACTTCTCGTCAGATCTATAACTCTCATATCATCTAGTCAAGTGAAATCTATACTAATTGTTGCGCCCTATGACATACGACTTGTATAATACTGGGTACTGAATCTATTTTGAAATTCTTCGATCGCAGAATTTCTACTACACATTAAATTCACCTCAAAGATTATTTACCTTAACCTTAAATTCCTACATTTTGCAGTTATTGAGTGCTAGGTATTTTCTTGTTTTTATTATGTTATAAGTTCGTTTTAATTATATGTGAGTAACACATAAAACTTGTGTTTTGAGTACGATAAAAATGTGCAAAAACTTTTGTTTTTTTTTTGTTTCATTTGTTTCATTTCGACAGACGAGTTTTAATTTATCCGTATTTTGGACTTTTCTTTGAATGCCCTGCACATATACGTTACTAACCTTACTTTGGAATCACCCTGTTATAGTTACTTTATTCCACTGAATATGTAAAAAAGATATTTAAATTTTGTATTAATTTTTTTGTCGTCACAATAAGTTAGAATAAATAAATAGTTCGTTGTAAATAATATTCAATTCAATATTACCTTCGAACGCCCTGTAGTCTCAAAAACTTTAACTTAAGAAACTTATTATGAGGTCAAAATATAAATAAAATAATGTAACTTAAACTGTGTTGATTTTCTTTTTATTGTTTTAATCACCTAAAACATGCTTGTATTGGCACACTTTTTCTGGTGTATGATTTGTACCATCCTGTAGATACTTTCCGGGCTGGCAAACTTCAAAATATGGTTCTATTTCTTATTCATGATTTTCTAAAATTGATTTGAAGTAAAGTAATATAATGTGATTTTTTATATTTTCCAGTCACGTGTTTCTAGGCAGCCCTAACTCAAAAATATGACCGGTGATCCCGTGGAAATAATATCAGTACGAATAGGACTCTAACATACTACTATTTGAAACAATTTCACCGATGCCGGTTTTCAATGTAATTAGTGCGGTGTCCTTTAATGTCTAATCTGTTTAAGGATTCTGTGAGTAGGTGATAGCATCTAGGCGTTCTTTTCAGTTGTAATATGGAAAATTATCACCGAATAATAATAATAACAATAATAATAATCTATTGAAACTCCATCTAATAGTAAGGGCATGCCTCTACCGTCAATGAGCGCAAAATACTCTTCTGCCTCAGCAAGAAGAACAGCAACATGAAACAGCTGAAAACATTTATAGCAATCCCTTTATAAGGCAGTTGATCCTCTGGATGGGCAATTCCTGTGTTGAGAAGTCAGCAATTTATTTGTAAAATCAAAGACCTCCTGGAGGAACCCTGCAGTTTCGCGTATTAATGATCAATCCGAGAACAATTTGAAGTCTGAAATGTAGCATTGGATCAGGGCTACTCTAGGAAAAGGTAAAAGCCAACGGTATCAAACTGGGCCTTAACCTGCTTAAAGAGCTCCCAAGCAGGACGCAACTAATTGTTAAAATATAATATGTAGGCATGATTACAAACAGAGCAATTCATAAACGAATGCTGTGATTTCTTGACTTTAATCTGGTCAGACGTGAAAAACTTCGTTAAAAGGGACGAATAATTATCAAAATTGAGGATCATGCTTTTGGAGGTGCCAATGCAACTGTTGATAGCAATGATAGCATCACAGTTCAAGGTGTTCATCAGATTAGCTAAGAGGTACTAACTGGAAGTCTCAGAGACCTAGTTAACCAAGATAAGGTTTTATGAAATTCTTGCAAGATGTTTCCAATAAATTTCCAGACTTCCTTATTATGTGTTATTTTATATAAAAAAAAAAAACTCTTATCACACCAAACAATTATCGTTCAGTTACGTGTTTTTCTATTTACCTATGTTATTACATAGAAAGCCAAATCTTAGGGTAATATTAATTGCAGCATAGTATAATTGGTCCAACGTAATAGCAGTGCTTCTGGAACCTATCTCCTTATAGCAAACCGGCTATGACTGACTATTCGGTGTGAGCCCAAAATAAGTAACTATTGAAAATTATCGCTTTCGATATTGCAGATACTTATGACGGCATTAAACTTTGCGGGTAGAACGGAGAGAAGAAGTAACAAGATTTGCATTAATTCATACAGGCAACATTTTAATGGAGATATTAATAGAAATGTTAAGAACTTCTAACACTAAAAAGAGTTGGTAGATGACTATCAATGGTCTATAGCGTAGGAGCGTAGTATTGACAATATGCTGAATAAGGGGATGGGAGACCTTTAAGAAATAGTCGATAGACGGTATCTACTTAAAGCAAATTTTTGACGAAATACCCAGAAAAAAATTAAGATTCTAAACACCTAAATTCATATATTATATGTTTAATTCGCGGCGTTAATGTTGGTCTGTTTCAACTTTAACATACCTATTCGTTTAATATTGAGTAGTGATTGGATTCTGATCTCGATGAACTTCATATTTTTGCAACGTTACCATGGTGCTAACACCAGAGAGAAAATAACAAAAAGTAGAGGCTACAATAAGCGTTGGCACCTTTTATGTTGTTGTACCCGTTTTTGGTGACCTTGACTCTGCTCCGTTGACAACAATACAATACCATTAAGTAACGGGAGAAAAATATTTTAAGCTAATGGCAATGACATCTGTTCACCTGAAATCGGCTGATCGTATTTTGATTTTGACAATTATACCCTTTGGACTTGGACACTCGCATACAAAATCGATTGACAGGCTGTCGCCTCTCCTTTTAGTTATTTTTTCTCTGCTAACACCTCGGCTTAACGTTCCTTCATTAATTCATACTGGCAAGATTTTAATGAAGATATTAATTGAAATGTCATTTGAACCTGACAAATCTGCTAACATCTAAAAGGAATTGATAGATAACTATCAATGGACAAAATACCTTTTTATTACATCCCTATCTGCTTTGCAGCAAGATAGTCTGTGTCATAAGGTTCGTTACCCAGAGGATAATAGATAAGTTTCTATTCACATCGCTGAACGTCAATCAATGCGAGATCCAGGTTGCAGTGTCAGCCTCACTCACACTGGAAATAGAGCTTCTTGGCTTGGACTCGCGCTTCACGGAAAATTTATTAACTCTCTGGGATGTTTATAGACAAACTACCCTCCTGGGCATGATCTATTCTAACAGTCATTTTCAACACCACATTGAGGCTAACAAAATGAACCTTATCGTAGATATACTTTGACCTAAAATATGCTCTAAAAAGGAGTTTTATCCATAATACCGAAATAGTATTGCACTCGACGCGCATTTCGCTAACCATGTTTAGCGAAACGCGCGTCGAGTGCAATAATTCTGTTTCGGTATTGTGGATAAAACTCCGTTTAGTGCATGTTGCCGAAGGTTCCAAACTAACCCAACATAGCTAAAATATGCTAAAAACTGCTAAAACAGTTTTTAGCATATTTTAGGTCAAAGTATATATCAAGGTTTAGCAGTAGAATGTAGCAACTCTCTCCTGTGTATAAATAATAATATCCTTTGTGATTATTTCGATGAAAGAAGTAGTGACAAAATTTTAAATAATATTTGAAAATAGCATGATCTCTATCTATCAATGCAAAAAATGGTTCTGCAAATTTGCCCCGAAACTTCCTAGGATAAAAAGAGTGTCTTCCCTACAGAAAGAAACAGCTAGCTAAATGCTCAGGAACTAAGACATACTAATACATATTCTATCAATGCCGTATCGTTCGAAAATTCATAGTTCTCGGATAAAATGAGTTTCTTTCCCAGAGAAAGGAGCAACCAGTTAAACGTTCGGAAACTTAGCCGTATTCACAACAACCTCGAATTGTGCTTCAAACACAATTTGTAATTTTTACAGATAACATAAAACTATATAAGATCTGTATCCACTATTATGGGTTTTAAAGCATTGTATTTAAGCGATTTAGGATGGCGCTTGAACATTATTAGTGCATGTTTTCAATACTGTTACAGCTCTCAATGAACTCATAATATGATAAAATTGATAACACATTTATTGGTTAAATAAAGGTGTTGTTTTATTAAATCAATAACTAACTCAGCACATTTCAAAGAGTATCTGAATTGTGCTTAAGTAATAAATTATGTGTTTTAGATGTGACCTTAAATGATTTTGCTAATTCATCAGTACCGAAAATCCGCACTAAGAAGTCATCGAACAACGTCAGTGTTGTTTTGAAGAGAGAAGTGGAAAAAGGTTGGGATGAGAAAGATGAGGAAGATTTCGAAGGTGATATTTTATTTACCTTTTAAGGATAATTGACAGAAAGTTCGCGTTGAAGAAAGTAGAGTAGAGTAGAGTTTCCTCAATTTTAAATATTTATTTCACTTCCAGAGAAACCATTTTTTTAAAGCGACTTATCCATGTTTTCACATGTTCTCTTTATTTATTTATGGCCTGTTGTGTTTCCGACGTTGCAGGTTAGATATCTAATGTATACTTTAATTAAATCTATTTGGCTCCTCATAAGTATGTTATCTATAAGAGGATCAGGTTCAATATATTATAAACAGTAATATTTCTCTGTAGGCCCATTTGTTTCTCAAGAAAACGAAGATGGAACAATTTCTTATGTGATCCAAGAGGTTGAACCAAGAATAAGGAAAAAAACTCTCTCTGCGAGTGATGGATGCCACCAAAAAGGAGGAGCTGGTAGAGACTATCCCATAGATATTTGGTACATTTTATCAGAGTATATAAGACCTGAAGATGTAGGAACTTTCGCAGCAATTTGTAAGATGTCCTTTGAAGTTATATGTTCGGCAAGGTTGGTGTGATTTATTTCGCAACAGAAGGAAGCATTTATCTTAAAAAGCAATTTTAATTTTCTATTAATTAAATCTCCTATTAAATAAAATAATTGTAATGAGCGAGTAAAATGACATAATGTGAATTTTTTGAAAGAGAAGTTATATTAGATAGTTATTGCTGTTTACCTTGGCTTCAATCATTATGTTTTACGAGTTTAAACGTTTTTTACTGTTCTCGCGCTCACTTTCCAAAGATGGATACACAACCACTTGGTTCCACTCAACCACTCTTGTTCCCCCAAAAATACTAGGTATCAGCAATGTTTAGATCACATCTTTAAAAATCCTTTCTTTTTATCAATAGGTTTGGGCTTATTAATTCAACAAATTTAATTTTTAAGGTTCTGGTTCGTCCTATATCGTCGCTACTATAAGAATGTACCAAATATGCCTGAAACTCTCCAACCTGAAAGTCTTATAAGAAGATATGGTTTGAGAAAGAATGTTATTCAGGCACTCTACTATATGTACCACCCATTCATACAGAAAATCAACCCCATTACAATATTTGATGAACACCCAGAATCGCTGAAGAATTATCAATGCTACTCGATGTGGTTCCACATGAAAGCTACCAAATGTATTTATTTCTTTAAAATGAAGAGGAAAACGTTGAACTCGTTATCACATTCCAGAGGCAAGTCCCAAGTACCTGATCTCCTCGAAATTTTGGACGACGTTTCGGCTAATCCAGATGAAAATTGCCGCGTACTGGAGGTCTCATGTTTGCATTTTAATTATATTCATCCAGTTATAGGTAATAAAATATTATATTCACATTTCATTAATTGGATACGTTTTGTCTTGTCAATGTTGGCTGAAATAAATTTTCTGTCCTTGACATTAATTTAATCTAAAAAAAAAACATTTCATGGACATTTGTTGAGAAATCACGTGCTATCACTGATATCTAGGAAGAAATTAATTACATGTACTGCAACATTCCCATATTAATGGGTTAAAATCTGTATTTTCTTGCCTCGCCAATTGAATTTTAGTTGCTGGTACTATGACCACATTTTTCTAGTACTACAGTCACATTTTCTTTATGTATGGCATGTACTTAACATTTATCGATTACAGTTATGTTAATATCAGTTAAAGCTTAGAATTAAATCTACATTAAAAATAAACCGGGTGTTGCATCGGAAAACCGTCCATAGGAAATCCCATGCAAATGTTAATACCTCCTAATATTATCTCCCCTATTCATTTTAGAGCAAACTTGTATTAGACTTTTTTGAAGGTCCTTGTGTGGTAGACTCCCATGTATAATTTTCATTCAGCGAATTAAGAGGTATTTTGAAAAATGTTTCCTAAAATTTGAGGTACAAAAATGCGATCCTGATAATTTTCTCAATTAAACCACCAGCAGATGTCAAATTATAATAACTGACAAACGATTTCATATTTTATAGTAACTATTTGTCTTTATTTATTAAAAATGTTCTGCACAATCGCAGAAAAAGGAACTTTAATCATCCTAAACAATAAAAACAAAGAAATAGCAACAATAATTAAATACAATTTGCTTATTCTACTGAATCAGGGGTTCAAATAATCCCCCATTTACTGCTAAACAGTGCCCTAGACGGACATGAATTTCCATTCTTGAGTTGCTAAGCTGTTGAGGGGAAATTTGTGCACAAACCGCAGAAATTATGTTTTTTAATTGTTTCAAGTCTTGGTAACGGGTTTCTATGTAAATGTGACTTGTCAGGTGTCCCCGCAAGAAGAAGTCGTTCATTGAAAGATCGGGCGATCTGACCGGCCAACCAATGGTGTGATTTGGTCCGATTACGTGCCCATTGAAGGCGTTCTGCAGGTATTCACGAACTGCTAGCTTATTGTGTGCAGGACAACCATCCATCTGAAACCAGGTCTCTTCATTTTCCGGAGCAACTTCTGCCAGTGCTGGCCCAATGTAATTTGGTAGTAATTCGATAAAAGATTCCACAGTTAAGTTTCCTTCCAAAAAAAATGGTCCAATAATATGATGTTCCAGAATACCCGCCCACAAATTAATCTTTTGGGGATATTGTGTCCTTGTTTCAACAAAGCGGTATTGATTTGTTTTGCTCTAATACCTGAGGTTTTGAGAATTAGGTTCATTGTTCAGCGTAAACGTACACTCATCCGTGAAACAGATATTGCGCAAAAAACTTCGGGCATTATTGGCTCTTTGCATTACATTAAAACAAAATTCAGCTCTTCGAAGCTCATCGCCGTCTCGTAATTCCTGATGTTTTTGATATTTGTAGGGATGATATTTATATTTTCTCAGTTTACGCCACACTGTGGTGTGACACTTATCCACAACTTCACCAAGACATCTGGTGCTAAGGCCACTATTCTCCTCGACATGAAGAAGGATTTCCAAATCCGCGTTATTTTCCTGCTCTTCGGCTCCGGCAATCGGTCTCGAGCAGTTGCAATTATGAATTTCAGTGCCTTCTTTCTCGAAACGTTGAACAACATTGACTTGCTGGGTACAGGTCTATCAGGATAATTCACGGGCTATTGCCCGAAAACTGTTACCGGACTAGTACCATTTACATTTAATCATGGTTACTTTTTCTTCTGTTGTGTAGAGCATTTTTAAGAAATAAAGGCAAATAGTTACTATAAAATATGAAATCGTGTGTCAGTTATTATAATTTGACATCTGCTGGTGGTTTAATTGAGAAAATTATCAGGATCGCATTTTCGTACCACAAATTTTAGGAAACATTTTTCAAAATACCTCTTAATTCGCAAAATGAAAATTATTCATATTTTACATGGGAGTCTACCATACAAGGACCTTCGAAAAAAGTCTAATACAAGTTTGCTCTAAAATGAATAGGGGAGATAATATTAGGAGGTATTAAAATTTACATGGGATTTCCTATGGACAGTGTTCCGATGCAACACCCGGTATATGCATTTGCGTGAACACCTGAGGCTTTTGAGGCATTTAAGTAAACATTATAAGTATGTGAGTGTCCAACTATGTAATAACAGCAAAACAGCTTATTTAAATGAAAATATGGGGCGAAAGTTATACTAATGACAATCTGATGAAAATCTCAAATTGGCCGATAATAAACTGATCAATAACAATCATCTGTCTTAAGATAATTTTAGCGGGATTTCTTAGATATAGCCGAAAATATAGTAAAGCATATCGCTAATGCTGATCTGTGAATAATCTAGAATCATTAAACCACCACTTGATCCATTTTTATTTTCGAATGTGACATGTAATAAGGTGCGTGATCTAAAAATAGTTTAAAGTACAAATAGCAAACACATATTTTATTAAATGTTAAACTAATAAAAACTATTGCTTTAAAAGTAATATATTTCCACAACTTTTACAAAAGCTGTAGTGTCACCCATATTCAAAAAAACTATAAGCAGATATTCTTTCTTCCCATTGTTTCTAAAATACTTCAAAAATTTATGTGTTTGTGTTTTAAACAAACGAACTTCTCTCAGTTTGGTTTTGGCCGGGGTAAAAGCACTATTATGGATATTGTATATCTCATGGAGGCTTTTTATGAGAAGCAGTATAACACAGTCCTGTTTTATAACCTCAGCAAAGTCTTTGACTTGACTTGACTAGAGAAGTTGCAGGCCTTACAGCTTAAGCCACAGCAGCATTAAACTATACAAATGTTACCTTGACAATAATAGGCGTCAAGTGATGAAGTGTGGTGGAATGGCGTCGGCGGGGAAGAGTGTTCATACAAGTTCCACAAGGCTTATTTTTGGTCCCAATAGTGGTTTTAACTGCATGAACGATGAACCTTGTAAATGATAACATGGTACGTTGCTCCTTTTCCCTGGTAACGCATCCGTCTCTCGCAACATGAACCTTGAGAAATCAATTGATTTCTGAGCTTGTGACTATGCACGCTGGGGCCGAATTTTGGGTTTGTTCGAACAGGCTTCTTCAGAAGGAAAAAACTAAGAGGATGACGTTTTCGTTCTGTTGTGTTTGTGGAGGGGGTGAGATTTTTGGTTGTCAGTCTAGATTCAAGCTACAATGGGATCCTTATATAAAATGAAGTTCCTTAAGAACTGTTTATTTTACCAAGAACGGTAGAATAATTAGACACGCCTAGTGCGAATTTACATATCCGTGTTCAGTTCGACGCAGTCTTGAAATGAATGCGAAAATATAACACATTCGCTTCCAGACACGTGCCGATTTCAGGGCTTTCCATCTTAAACTGCGCACTATTTGTAAGAAATACAAACGGCTCCATGCCTGTGTTGGAGTGTTGCTAATTTTGCTCCCGGGGCGAGCAAAGCGAGCTGTGGTAATGCATGTTATTTTAATATTTGACCATGACCCTTGATCCTACTTCTTTCTCTCATTAGTTACAACTGTAAAGTACAGTGTTCACTTTGTCTTGCACTTGTGTTTACTTTTTGCAACATTAATCTGATTAATTAGTAAGCATTATTAATGTCGTCAGTACTACAGCGGCCCCAGGTGGTAGATGCATACGCCTACTCGCATCGTCCGGTGAAAGACCACCCCACCAGAACTGGGAGGCGCTAAGTGGTTTTCCCAAATCACGTTCCGCTTCCGCGCTGGTGTTCCCGGCTTCCACAGTAGGAATATATGGACAAGATGGTGCTTTCAGGATCAAAATATTCCGGAAGTAAACTCCCCGGCCATTCGGATCTCCGGGCGCTAGGTGGCCCTGGGAGCCCTTCATTCCGCATTTCACAGATATCAAAGATACCGAACCAATCTAGAATAGATTTCTGCAACATAAGAGGCCTAAAGACAAACATAAATTCGGTACACCAACATCTACAAGCAAATAGACCACACATTCTAGCCCTTACAGAAACACAAGTATGCTCTACAACAACAACAGTGAACTACCCCTATCCTGGTTACGACTTACATACCCGATTTAGACATAAGTTCGGAATATGCCTTTTTGTAGGAAGCGACCTTTCATGTCACCGCGAGGAAACACTCGAACCGAACAACCTTGACGTCATTTGGCTCAAGTTCACCGCCAATGGATTAACCAAGTTTATATGTTGTCTCTGCCCTCCGAGCTATAGAGCCTACCAAAGCTTTTTCTCAACACTAGCTATCACTTTTGACTCAATACAGGTCGTTCACCCCAGTTCAGAAATAATCGTTCTGGGAGACTTCAATGCCCACAACACAAACTGGCTCAAACATCACAACAAGACCGACAACGAAGGTAGAGAAGCTGAAGCATTTGCCATCAGCTGCGGGCTTACTCAACTTATAGACGAACCAACTCGAATCTCAGAGAGGGGCGAATTCGCCGCCTTCCTGGATCTTTTTCTAATCACCAATCCTGACCAGTACAAAATTACAGTTGGTCCGCCATTAGGTACTGCCGACCACAAACTTATTACAACGGTGTGTGAATTGCCACTCATAAAGAAAGACCCACCATTGCCTCGCAAAATCTGGCATTACAATTCTGCAAACTGGTACGATCTAAGGGAGTTCTACCCAGATTTTCCTTGGCTCGACGTCTGCTTTGGCACTGACGACCTGTCAGTCTGCTGCGAAGAGATCACACAAGTAATCTCCTCAGGAATGGAAGCATACATCCCAAATTCCATCAAGTTACCATCAAAAGGAAAGCCCTGGTTCGACAGAAGATGCGAAAGAGCTGTAGGTAGGAAACAGCAAGCCTACAAGCAAGTCCTGGCAGCAAAATCAGACCGCTGAAAATCGCAATTATTTTGTCGAAGCGAGAAACGAATGCAAACGTGTGATCGACGAAACTAAGGATAAACACAATCAGGAATAAACTTTTGCAATGTTCCAGTGGTTCCAGGAATTTCTGGTCGGTAGCAAAGGCAGCAAGTAATAACTTTACAAAAACGTCTCTCCCACCTTTGACGGACGAACGTGGCATCACGGCGACTACAGCCAAGGAAAAAGCAAACATGCTCGCCAAAATGTTCTCATCGCACTCTACCTTAGACGTTCCCCAAGGCAAGACTCTCCCCACCATCCCAGGCAACCAGAAAACGTGAAATAAACGTCACAAAAACGTAACTAAATGACCACACTGACGTGATTATATGACGTTTTAATGACGCCCTTATTCACGTGAATAAGTCCCACCACAATCACGTGATATATATGACATATTTTAAACGTCATCAGAAACGTATATTAAACGTCATCTTTAGGTTTTTAAAATGACGTAGTTTAAACGTCACTCAGAACCCTATATTGGAATTTTGTATTTCGTTCCAAATATTTTTCGTAGCGTTGGCAGTAGAAGTGGAATCAGTAGAAAATATTGTTGCCCAATATTATATGAGCATTATATCGGTCAACAATGATGATTTCAGCCAATACTGTGTCTGATATTTAAAATTTGTACCTAATTAATAACTTACAAACTACATTTCTCCTCGGCTGTAAACTGGGCAATAAGGCGGCGTCTATATATAATGTACACTATATATAATGTACACAGGGTGTGCCATATTCCAACCGTTTGACATAACTTTTTATTGATAAATTGATATGATTCTCCTGCAGGAGCCTTAAACTGACAGCTAAGTGACCATGCTGGATTGATCTATATGGCGGTCTTAAAAAGCTAGCTGATGATTGACAAAAATATAAACATAAAAAGGTGCTGATGATTGACAATAATATGCGATTAATTATTAATATATTTGAAATAAAATTATGCAGAAAAATATTAAAACTGAATTAACGATTTTCGTTTTTTTTACCTAATTTTTTACACATATATTATTTGTATTTCTTCTCAACTACAAGTTTCCTTCCTTAAGATTGGATACTTCGAAAAAAAAAGATAGGTTGATCTGATGCACAAAGCATTTATTGATTACACACACGTACATTAATAAAACCATATTACATAAAGCTACCTATATAAAAGCTTTCATTAATAGTTAACAAAAGAAAAAAATAACCATCACTACCAACTCGCTGTTATATGTAACACTAAACTGAACATGTATGAACTAAAGGAAATTATATAAAGCGATTATCCTTATATGGAAATAGTAAACATTTTCCTGATATGTCCTTAATTCTCCATTTTTTAAGATTTGACAAATCGCCTAAAAATATTAAGACTTTCAGAAGCCATGGGGTAGGTATAAAAATAATTATAGTTAATAAACTGCTTCCCAATAATGAATTCCTTATCAATACTTCGTAAAAGATTAAAAACTTGTATTACGATATTTCCAACAAAACAAAAACAATTAGCATAAGAATAAGAACATATAGAGTCAATGCAAAATCACTAAACACAACTAATTACTAATAACGCGGCACTTTTCAGTTTTCTCACTCACAAAGTGCAACCCAAACAAAAACAAACGACTAGGACACATAACACTTGTACAAGGAGACGGTGAACGTGAACGGTGACCACTGCCTTGACGACTTGACGAGAGGAAGGAATACAAGATGGCTGGCCTGGCCGCGCGCACTGGCGCGACGTTGCCAAATAATAGAAATTGAAAATGTTTCACAGTAAATTTTTATTGCTTAGAAAAGTTTAAGAATTATTCATAAAAAATCATAACACTAACACGTCGTAAACCTTTATAGCAAATTCTTTTTTAATGCGAAAATGGTAGCATTACTCACATTACTGGTTTATTGATACTTATTCGTACAGTACAACAAGGTAATCAGTAGTAGGAATGAAAGATAAACGTACTGCTCCGGCAACGCCAGATTTGGAGGGAATTTTAAAATGCTAGAATCATAATCTGGGCATTGTGATCGGTAGTATATGAATTTCTATTTTTAATTATTGTAGTTTGATTTCTATATATACCTAGTAACAGTAAAATAGAACGTTCTTACCTTTTTATTTATTTATTTTCTTTATTAATAATTATTTAAGTATATATTACTTTTGTAACTTTCGATTAAACTTTTAAATCAAGCTGTGAAATCTAGACAAGCTTCAACTTTTTGTCTAAATTATTAGTGTTTTTGCCTACAACCGGGGCCAAATAAATTTAGAGGTCTCGTGATTTGCGCGGACGTCATAATGACGTAGAATAAACGTGATTATTGTGGGGTTATAAAAACGCTATTTCAATAACGTTTTTTTCACGTGAGTATTTAGTTACTAATTGACCTCACATTAAAGTCGTTTGCGGCGAGCCGACTTAAGGTTAAATTTTGCGGTACCAAAAAGGTTTCATAGGTGACGTTTTATAAAGGTATAATGAAATGACGTTTATTTCAGGTCATATTTAGGACACTGTATTGACCTCACCAAATATTGACCATATGTCGACGGTTTTATCACGTCACACGTCATCTTATGGTTGCCTGGGATATCGAACATCAACACTACCATGGCAGAAGTCAAGTTTCATCACCATGATATTCGCAAAATCCTTAAAGAACTAGATACGCAAAAGGGATCAGGATCGGACGGAATACCTGCCATCGTGCTAAAGAACTGCGCCAACGAACTAACACACATTTTTTTCAGGATTTTTTCTCTTCCTTACGGAAAAGGGATTTACCCATCCTCTTGGGAAGTCGCTCGAGTGCAACCTGTTCCAAAAAAAGGCAAGAAAACCACGCCCTCAAACTATCGCCCAATTGCCTTGCTTCCAATAATCTCCAAAGTCATGGACCGTGTAGTCAACCAGCAACTACTCAAGTACCTCGAGAACAGCAGAATAATCAGCGATAATCAATACGGCTTTCGCAAAGAGAGATCGACAGGAGATATATTGGCCTATGTCACTCATATATGGAGTAGGGCAATTGAAAAGTACGGAGAGTCTCGAGCGATTGCGTTGGATATTTCAAAGGTATTCGACAGGGTTTGGCATGACGGACTGCTCAACAAAAGGACGGCCAGCCTCTCTTTGCAGCTGGCTGGCCAGTTTCCTTAACAACCGATCCCTACACGTTGCAGTCGATGGACACATCTCGGACACATTCACCATCCACGCGGGCGTGCCTCAGGGCGCAATGCTTTCACCAACTCTGTTCCTCATCTATATTAATGACCTGCTGATCGAAACGAATAATCCTGTTTACAGTTTTGCAGATGACAGTACCCTTGTCTCCCACTTTAGATCAGAAAAACCCATACAAGCGACTGAAACTCACCACCGCAGACAGGAGCAGATTACAGCTATTAATCAAGACCTGGAGAAAGTTCAAACTTGGGGCGACCGAAATTTGGTCCAGTTCAATGCAGCAAAGACCCAAGCAGCAACGTTTACCAAGAGGGCCAATACAGCGGGCCCTGGCATCATTATGGCAGGATCGACCATTCCTTCATCCTCGTCAATCGGACTGCTGGGTGTCTCAGTCAATAGCAACATGTCATGGCATGACCATGTTGCTAACATCGCAAAATCAGCCTCCCAGAAGCTTGGTGCGCTATTTCGCAACAAAAAACTCTATACACCGCAGCAGTTGCTCTTGCTGTACCAAGCGCAAATAAGACCGTGCTTAGAATATTGCTCACATATCTGGGTGCCGCACCAAAGCACACCCTAAAGCTGCTGGATTTCATTCAGAAGAGAGCCGTGCGTCTCGTCGGCGACCCGGAGTTAACCCGGAAACTGGATAGTCTGGAACATCGCAGACATGTGGCCGAGATGTATCTGTTTTACAGATACTTTCACGGCAGATGTTCCCAGAATTTGACCCGCATCATCCCGCCCCTGGCAACTCCTGTCAGATAATCACGACAGACGGCAGGAGCGTACCAGTTCGTCGTACAACTAGAAACACCTAGAACATCGCTTTACAAGAACTCCTTTGTCTGGCGCACTGCATCACTATGGAACTCACTTCCAGGACATCTGTTTCCCACTAATTACAACCTACAACTATTTAAGAAGCGTGTCAATCAACATCTTCGCACACACACCGCTCATAGGATCTCCCTTTAGAGTGTGTACCACTGCCATAAAAAAAAACTTATAGGATAGTTGATAGTTTCTTTGACATGTCCTGCACCCTTTTTATGGGTAATTAAAATGTATAGTTGCATTTCTGTAAACTTGTAAGTTTGTGGACAAATACATATTTTGATTGATTTAATTGAACACGGAAAAGTAAATACGCTGTCCACGTATCTCGATACAAATTCTTGCGTATTTCAATGTTGAGCATTTCGAAATCAACACGTGTCTAGCGTCAAATATTACTTTAAGACTGCACTATCTTTAAATAAACGCGGAAATGTAAATACGCATCCCTAGTATAGAGATACGTGTACGTGAATGGATGCTTTTGCATCTCGGAGCATACTCTGTCATCGTTGTATATCTTAAAGTTCATATTTGTAAAAAAGAATACCCGCTTAGTGCTCCTCTTCTGGTGCTTAAAAATGCTCCTGGGATACTGGGCTATAAAATCGTTGATACTCATTATCATTCGAAGAATTTCGAAACTTAACATTTTAGCTCAATATGTTTTAATATGTGTTTTAACGGTAAAAATCCTATCTATAATATCTATTAACTTTTAGTTAATCATTTGACATGTGTAAACATTTTCCTTTGTTTTGACATCAATAAATATTGAGCATTGAGTTTATGTGTATGCAAATAATCTTAGATATCTGTGTCATAACTGGGCATTTTCTAAAGCTTTTCAATTTACTTTTAAATTATCCAAGTTTGTTAAAATGAACCTTGTGTGCGATGTGAACTATTGCCTCCACAACTTACCGCTTATTTCTACATTTATTTATTTGTTCATTCAAATTCTGGTCTTTCACAAAGAAAAATATTTGTGATTTTGCAAAGGTACTTAGTGTTCTTATATTTTTTATGCTGCCTGAATGTGGTTATTCAAATTTGACATTAAACAAATTATAGTTTTCCATGTGCATATAATTTGTAGATGTTAATAAATAATAGATAAAGTTAAATTTATTCCTAAGCATTGCAAACTTTCTTATTAATTGTGGGCAGCGAAAAGTTGTGGTAAGTAAAATCTGTTTGAAGAGTTTACATATAAACATGAATATGAAACTAGACATAAGGATATGCTGTTTGCAGACAAATTTTATTTCATATATCTGCAAAAAAAAACAATCATGTTGAATGCTTGTTTGTTTTCTGTATAGTTAAATTGATTTTCATTATTATGCGAAATAAATTATTTATTTAATAGTAAATTGTCTGATAATAAATACATGTCAACTTCGTCCGCTGTCACCAAGACCCCTACCAGTAGCGACTTTCAATAATTTTCTCTAAACTAAGTATCATCTCACCATACATCTGACACTTTACTAATATAGAGAATGTAAAATAACTGTTTTTTACCATCGCTCTACGATGTTACAACATTCCCACTGGTTCTCACTTTCAACGAGTTGTTGTACTTTATTCGAGAGAAACGATTTTTTAAGGATAACGATTTAACAGTAAATAACCGGACGAGCAATACTTGTCAAGTTTTGTCAAATGTCCCTAAATTAAGGTAGTATCATATGCAGTATACTCACCACACATCTGAGATTTCATTAGTATCGAGAATATACAACACGAGTCCAAGAACAGAGCTCTGAATATCTCCGTTCGTCACCGCCACTCTACGAGATGTTATAACATTGCCAGTAATTCCCACTTTCATTACTCTCAACGCCGACTTTTCGGAAGGTACGATTTTTTAAGGATAATGATTTAGCAGTAAATCGCCGTTGGAGAAATACATGTCAACTGTCCCTAGAATACCTACCACTATCGTTTTCACTAAACTGGGGCAGTATCATCTGTAGTGTACCCAGCACACATCTGGGATTTCATTAGTATAAAGAATAATATAACTGAATACGCACATTATTAGGCTATTTCTAGGATACGATCTCTTAAGGATTATGGTTTTGGGGTTTATTTCCCTTTATAAATATATTTCCTCTAGTGATAATTCTTGAGTACTTTTCCAAAATATATCTATCTAACATAAATAATGTAATTCTTTTTATATACTGCCTTAATGTTGCATGCCTAATCTTCCCAATCCTTTAGCAAATAGTGTTTCTCTGTAACTGTCCCTAGGATACCTACCACTATCGTTTTCACTAAATTAGGGTAGTATCATCTGTAGCATCAAAGCATCATCATCATCATCATCATCAGTATCATCTGTAATGTACCCAACATACTTCAGGGATGTCATTAGTATAAAGAATATATAATAGGAGTCTGAGAACACAGCTCTGAATACCCCCGTTATTAGACTATTCCTAAGATACGATTTTTTAAGGATTATGACTTTGCGGTTTTCTCTATGGATAATTCCTGAATATTTTTCCAAAATATGTCTATCCAACATAAATAATTTTTTTCTTTTTATATATTGGCTTAATATTGTTAATCTTCCGCAAATCCTTCCTTAGCAAATATTGTTTCTTTGTAATATAACAGTAAGCTTCTTGTAATATAACGCAATATTTTTTGTTAAGGTATCTATCTATCAAGTTGAGTTTCTAGTAAACGAAATCTGATATATTGCTAACAGACTTTGCCCATAACACCAACTGGCTCAAATACCACAACAAGACCGATAACGAAGGGGAGAGAAGCTGAAGAATTTGCCAACAGCTGCGGGCTTACTCAGCTTGTAGACGAACCAACACGGATCTCAGAGAGGGGCGAATTTGCCGCCCACCTGGATCTTGTTCTAACCACAATTCCTGACCAATATACAATTACAGTTGGTCCGCCATTAGGTACTTCCAACCACAACCTTATTACAATGGTTTTGAACTGCCACTCCTACAGAAGGATCCACTATTGCCTCGCAAAATCTGGCATTACAATAATTGTGCAAACTGGGAGGATCTGAGAGGGTTCTACCTAGATTTTCCTTTCCTTCCTCATCGTCTGCTTTGGCACTCACGACCCGTCAGTCTTTTGCGAAGAGATCCTGCCAGTAATCTCCTCGGAAGTGGAAGCATAATCCCAAATTCCATCAAGTTACCATCAAAAGGAAAGCCCTAGTTCCCCAGAAGATGCGAAAGAGCCGTAGGTAGGAAACAACAAGCCCACAAGTCAGTGGCGGCTCGCGGGTTAAAAACTGGTGTATAGGTGGGAACAAAAAACGACGCATTCGCATTTTAGCAACGTTTCTATTTACCTTACCTTCCTTAATTTACCTTAGATAAAATATCTGCACGTTACGGTTGATGGACACATCTCAGACACATTCACCATTAAGGCGGGAGTGCCTCAGGGCGCAATACTTTCACCACCTCTGTTTATCATCTGTATTAATATCTGCTGACCGAAACCAATAATTCTGTACAGTTTTGCAGATGACACTGCCCTTGTCTTTCAATTTAGATCAGAAAAACCTTTACCAGCGATCGATACTTATCACCGCAGACAGGCGCAAATTACAACAATTAATCAAGATCTGGAGAAAGTTCGACCCTGGGGCGACAGGAATTTGGTTCAGTTCAATGCAGCAAGAACCCAAGCAGCCACGTTTGCCTTCCACCTCGTCAATCGGACTACTGGGTATCTCGGTCAACAGCAATATGTCCTGGCCTAACCACGTCTCGCAGAAGCTTGGTGCGCTATTTCGTAACAAAAAACTATACACTGCAGCAGCTTCTCTTGCTCTATAAAGCGCAAATAAGACCGTGCTTAGAATATTACTCACACATCTGGGGTGCCGCATCTAAGCACTTTTTAAAGCTGATGGATTCCATTCAGAAGAGAGCTGTGCGTCTCGTCGTCGAGATATCCCTGTTTTACAGATATTTTCACGGCAGATGGTCCCAGGATTTCTTCCGCATCATCCCACCTCCAACAACGCCTGTCAGACGGCAATAGGGCACCCGCTCGTTGTACAACTGGAAACACCTAGAAAGTCGCTTTACAAGGACTCCTTTGTCTGGCGCACTGCGTCACTGTGAAACTCACTCCCAGGACATCTGTTCCCCCTTAATTACAACCCTCTCAATCAGCATCTTCGCACACACACCGCTCGTCGAGTGCCATAGGATCTCCCTTTAGTGTATGTGCCACTGCCACAAAAAAAATATGATTTTTCCACTAAAAAAAACAGTTATGCCGTCAAAATTAACGGTTCTGATTGATTAGCATAGACAGAAGAAAAATCATGTAAAGTATTATTCTTATATTTTGGAGAGTAAGAACTAATCTTTTGGGAGGCTTTAAAAGTTGAAACCTCCCATTTATTAAGTCTAGAGCTTGGAAGAAGAATATATTATTATTTTTGTAAATCTCGTAATTCGAATCTAATTATAAACATATTGTTTACAAATGAGTAATACCTAGAATGATTTTATAGATTTTGTATTAGTACCTGTGTCTCCCTAGGGCCTAAATAACTTGACTGCTATTCGTGATATGTCAATATTTCCATAGCGACATCTTTAAGCTGCCTATTACATTTATTTCTGCGGTAGTACTTTTCTGAAACAGGGCAAACGCAAATTTCTCTGCCTGTGCTGTCTAATAGATTCTTATTACAAATTGAACAACTTCTTTTAATTGATCATACAATTTTAAATATTCCCCAATGTCACTTTTTGAATTCCAGTAATTGAAAAGTCTAGATGATAATATAAACCAACTTTTACAAAAAATTAAATGTTTTCTTATTAAATCTGGACAAGTGTTTGGAAATTGAATATATTTTTAATTTGAAATCCACCTTTAAATTGAGTTTTCGCATGTTCGCAGGATATGTATGTATATTAATTAAAAAATCCCTTTTTACGATGTAATATCGTATATAGAAGTATATTTTATTTCTGGGAAATCTGAATTTCGATTCAATGTGCAATTTTGGGCAGCGGTTATTTATCTATATTTCGACCGTGGGCCTTTTTGTTGCATTTATACAGAATAATTAAATCAATATATACTTATGAAATCTTCTAAACCGTTTTTACCTTTTAGGACTTGCCTTGAAATCTGCCTCCTTAACTCTAACTTCGACTCAGAAACTCCGATATCATAAACTGCAACTTGTATTCGGCTCGGTAATAAGTTCCACATCGAAGTCAAGAGATGACGCGAACAGCATCACTGTAATCCTAGATCCTGTAAGCAATATAAAAATCCTAGATTGGTGGCACCCTCAATATCCGCTCAAACATAACATGAAAGACTTATTGCGTAGTTAGGATTAAAAGGTATAATTCTGTAATAATATTTATGGTTTTATTACCAATTGAGGAGTGTATTCCAAACATGTTAATGTTAATTTTTTTAATGTGTTAATTTCAAATGATACTGAAACTAAATCCATTCATGCTATTTGTTAAATTGTGCTTTACGGATTATTTTCCATAAATTATATATGAACGAACGAATTTTCTACAATATCTCAATGTATGGTATGTTCTAGGTATTCAGTAAAGCTGGCCAAATAGCGTGTCAATGTTTTTATTTCAATGTAGAAGCTTCAAAAAAGTAACTAAGATGTGATGAATGTAGAGCGCCACAAAAGCTACATCAAAATATTTTTTTATTTATACATTTGGCAAATCTAAGTGTGGCAAAGAGGACATATATTATCGGTACCTAGTGTACCATGTAAAATATAGGATGATGCAGTTCTCAGTGATAGGCGTTTCATATGGTTAATTTTCGCCTTCCAATGCTTCGAAAGTATTTGAAATATCTAAGATGATCTCCTATTAGGAAGCATAGAAAGCGCAAATGTTATGGTATACTATAAGTTTATGTGATCGTCAGTTTTCAGCAAAAATTCTACATCGTTTAAGATAATTTCAAAATATATCCTTGTTGCTTACTACTTCCGGAATTACATATTTGCTTAGGCTTCATATTTAAGGATATAGTACTTCGATACCCTATTTAGCCAGCGTATCATATATTAAGTTTACCATATATATATATATTTATTGTTTTCAATACACATTATATTTTATCTTCTAAGAGAAAATTCCTTTCACACAATTCATATAAGAGCATCTGCTAATGAGCACGTGGACGTGTCGGTGTAAAAATGCCACATACACACTTCATTCAATATATACCTTGGTATTTTTGTGGTGTAGGTAAGCGAATGTTTCGGCAAAGATACATACAAGTATAAATCTTCAGGTGACAATAATAAGTAAATATTCTGATTTTAAAATGTGGTGTAAAATGTATTTAAGGTAACAAATTTAGTCTCTCAACATTACTTCCTGTAATAATATTATTGAAATGATTATTTTGTCTGTACAGGGTGTCCCATTTTCAGTGATATTACGGGGTATTTCACTTACGAGTAAAGATAGAGAGTTGCAGTTTTCGCAATACTGTGCTACTTTTTTGTGAAAAGAATGATGGTATAAACAAAATTTTCATAGACCGCTTCATTGCTGAGATACAGGGCGAAATTGAAAATATTGCATTTTAGGACCCCCCTCGTATATCTGTTATCCTTTAACATGTCGGAAAGCTAAAAAATTGCTCTTAAACAGGTTTTTACGTAGAATCCAGTGGTGTGATTAGATTTTTGCTGTGAGCTGTCAATTTTTAGCCATAAATCAAACTTGTATTTTTTTAAATGGAACACCCTGTATATTTTTCTTTCGTTTGATCGGAAATTTTATAAGCTTTGTAAAAATATATATTACATGATATGTATTTTAAATAATAAGCCTAAAATTCATAATTTCACAAAATGTGTCTATACGACACTCTTGATGAGTATAATAGTATAAGCCATTGTCTTTTAAACAACGGTCCGTATAAGTATTAGTAGGCAGAGATTATTAGTACAATGGAATGGTCATCTCTTATTGGCAAGACCTGCCAGTGGCAAAATTTATATTTTCTGTGTATAATTGTATTTATTACGATGGCTGAAAATGAAAATTGTCAATATTTTGAAAAATATGACATGTTTGTCTGCTTTATACAGAGCAATGAAAACTTCCGTGAAGCTTCTCAGCTATATTTCAATAAGTTTATTTGAATATATATTTACCTTTTAACTTATTTGGGTTTATTTTTTTAAGTATCATTTTAATTTATAGATAGATATCCCGAAAGAAAACAACTTGGTTATTTAATGTTTTCCGGAATAAAGAAAAAATTCCCTCTGTCCTTACCGCGATTTTCCTTATTAAACGTTTTTAGTAGGGGTCGGATAAACGTTCTATGTTCTCTTTATTCCGGAAAATATTAAATGATCAGGCTGTCTTCTTTCGGGATATCTATAAATTAAACTCAAATAAATCAAAATGTAAATAAATATTCAAACAAACTTATTAAAATATAGCTGAGAAGCCTCACGGGAGTTTTCATTGCTCTGTATAAAGCAGACTAACATGTCATATTTTTCAAAATATTGATAATTTTCATCCTCAGCCATCGTAAAAATACAATATTACAGAAAAAAAAATTTAGGTGACAGGTCTTGCTAATAAAAAATTGTCATTCCACTGCTCTAATATTCTCTACCTATATTAATACTTGTAGCGTTGTTCAAAAGGTAATGCTTATACTATACTCATCAAGAGTGTCGTATAGAGATACATTTTGTGATATTATGAAGATTAGGCTTAATATTTAAAATACATATCATGTATTATATATTTTTGTAGAGCTTATAAAATATCCATTTAAACGAAATGGTGTTCCATTAAAAAAAATTAAAGTTTGATTTATAGCTAAAAATTGACAGCTCACAGAAAAAATCAGACTACGCCACTGGATTCTACGTAAAAAAGTGTATAAGAGCAAGTTTTTAGCTTTGCGATATGTTAAAGGATAACAGAGATACGAGGGGGGGTCCCAAAATTCATTATTTTCAATTTCGCTCTGCATCTCAGAAACGAAGCGGTGCTATGAAACTTTTGTTTATACCATCGTTCTTTTCACAAAAAAGTAGTATAGTATTGCGAAAACCGCAACTCTCTATCTTTACTCGTAAGTGTGTTACCCCGTAATATCATCGAAAATGGGACACCCTGCACAGTGTGGTCCACTAAGTGTGCAGCAAATGGGAAACTGTTTTAATATAATCTTGTATTCTTGATAAAAGTTTCCGCATGATGAAAAACTACTATAGAATGTATCACATTTGAGGTATAATAATTATGCAGGGAGCGCAAAAAATATAAAAATGTAACATAGTATTAAAGCAATTCGACATTAGCATTTTTGAGAGCAGAATTTAAGCACGGACAGAAAAGCAATTAGGTTAAATTTTGGTTGAAATCACTTAGAAATGTAAATAGTCTATTTTTTTCCGTTTTTTTTTTGGTCATAAATTTCTTGCAATTATACCTCTAATGAAAATACTTCGAGGAGCGCCTAAATTCTTCTTTCCTCTTCTTCAGGTACCTATCCGTTTCGGATGTTGGCAATCATGTTGGCAACTATAACTTTGTTTGTACAACTCGAAACAGTTCTACTGAGCTTTTCCCAAACCAAGTCCGTAGGTTCCGCAACCATGATGTTCTTCTTCTTATTCCGGGCCCTCTTTTACCCAGTACCTTTCCTTGTATTATGGTTTGCAGTAGGGAGTATCGATCTTTATTTCTCATTGCATGCCCCAGATATTCTAGTTTTCTTTTTTTTTAATGGTGTACATGACTTCTAGATTTTGTTCATTCTTCTTAGCACTTCTATGTTTCTAATGTGAACTGTCCATGGTATTCTGAGCATTCTCCTATACAGCCACATCTCAAATGCTTCCAGATTTTTAGTGGTTGCTTCTGTGAGTGTCCAGGATTCTACGCTATACAATAAAACAGAAAAGACATAGCATCTTAAGTGCCTTGTGATTTTTGTAAGATGGCACTTATTTTGTAAAATACCGTCCTTGTTTTTCCTATACACATTTTATTTCTTGTGCACTGTCCCATTGTTCATTTGTGATGGTTCCAAGGTAGCAATATTGTTGAACACGTTCAATTCGAGTTCCGTCGACATATAGGCGATCTCCATTTACATCTCTTTTGCTGATGATCATCACCTAAATTCTGGTGTCTTAAAAATGCTGAATATGATGTCACTCTTTGATATTTTTTAGCTTCCTGTACACATAATACTTCAAATTTAGCACTACCTATAGTAGTTATGCATAATGCAATGCTTTGATCAAGAATAACATTTTCTGAGAAGTCTGTATTAAAAATATGTCCCATGACCACTCTGTATATTTTGTATAAAATAATAACTTATATATATTATATCATACCGCTCGTAGTAGGGAATACTATTATAACACCTAACCCAAGTAAAATACCTGGGCATCACTCTGGATACCAAACTAAATTTCGGGAGCATAGTCAAGTCAAGTCAAGTCAATTATGCTTTATTGTTAGTAAGATAAATCTTGTTAACAAAGCTCTTCAATTGCATGCAAGTATACAAAAAAAAGTCTTTACAAAGCAGAGTCAATGTCTAAAACCACAATAAACATTATTTTCCAAATAAAAATAAAATACAATAGAACACAATACAATAGAATACAAGTCTAAAGACAGTAAACAATCAAAATCAAAATATCTAGACAAAATAATACAAATACAGAGCAAGGTCCCTCAAAAATACACATAGATTAAAAGCGGTCATTAAAGTATTCACCCAAATCGTAATAAGCCCTCTCCACCAATAACTTATTTTCTTCCATATCCAAACAGCTGTTAACATAAATGTAGCCATTAAGAAAGGGTTGAGCTTACTGGTAGCATGCAGGTCCTTCCTGAGTCCTGCCAATACGCTCACCCTTTATCGCTCATTAATAAGGCCAGCATTACTATATGGTGCCCCGGTGTGGTGTTCGGTGCCACAAACAAAGACTCCAGGTCATACAGAACAATTATTTAAGGGCGGCCTTCTCCCTCTCCCTCAGAGATAGAGTAAGGATCGCGGACCTGCATGCTATGGCAAACATTGAATATGTCGACGAATACATTGGCAATATAGCATGCAGTTTCTTTGAACAACAAATAAAGGGATCTCCACTTACGGTCAATTTGGCCAACTTAAGATACACGCCCGAACATCGCACCCCACATGGCACCATATATAAAGGAATATCTTTATTCTACAAGCAATTAATGCCACCCTAATTCACATCCGTCAAGAATATCCTATTTTCATACCAATCGTAACTGTAATTATTCCCAACTTTCAAAAGGCAACTTTTTAAAACGTCTCAAAAACTCTTAACTATCAGGAGAGCAGAAACGCATCTACCAGTAAGGTATTGTGCGCGAGCTGTTTCCTGGTTGTCCCGCTTACCGTGTTCGGACACGGGGGCGGGGTTTGCCAAGGGACTCGCTGCGCGTATAAATACGCACAAGCGATGCCCAAGCCTATCACTTGAACTCAAGCCACCGAAGCATCCATGTCTTCGTAGCCGGATCCGCTTGGCTCGTCCAATCTAATCTAATGCAATTCCAATCACACTGGAACAGACTCGCGTCTTTACATGGCATTATGCCATTCTAGTAAATACTCTTGTACATATCCTTTTATGTTGTATAGTGTGATTTTCCTTTTATCTTTATGATTGCCTGCTCATAATGGGCAGATTAAAGCAGTTTTTTTTTCAATGTTTTCCCTGCATAACCACCCTGGCAGTAACATTTACCCCTTTAAGTAACCTTCGCTAAATATTTTATAAAGCTTTATGCAAACAAGTTAGAAGGCAACGTCTTTGAAGGGTCTTCCCATGTAAAGGACACAGTTATTGCAGCACCACATACCCTATATGAAACAAGGCTAAGAGCAGCCCCCTAAGGGTGTCTTACTGTTGGCAACGGCGTTGAGCTAACAACGCCTAAGCTTAACAACAGTAGATTGTTTTCTATAATCATAAGGTATAATTAGATGTAGGAAATGTAGTTGAAATACCGATGAATGTTGAAATAAAAATGCTTATTCTTATTCGAAGAGTATTTAACTCGCGTATAATGAACCATAATACATTCTAATGATTAAATCATACGTTCGTTAAATAATATACCCTTTTTGTGAGTAATACTATTTGTCATATATTATTTAACGAACACATAAGGTAGACCATCATAATACAGGGGAGTGATTATAACACGAGCCGCTTGCCGCTAGTTTTATTATCATCAGAGTGCATTATGGTTCATTATACGTGAGTAGTCAAATACTACACTTTATCTACAACCATCTTTAATTACATAAAATATTTAACTAGAAAGCGAAATTATAACATTTACGTCAACTGAGACGTCAACATATATTTTTGTTAATATTTCTCGTTTCCATAGTAGTGGCTGTCGTATTGACTATTGCGAATTCATAATTACACTGGAGTAAATACACTGTGTTCAAAAAGTCCCGGACCCCCTCGATATTTCTAAAAGGCCGCCTCTGATTCAAAAATATTTCAGATGAAAGTTGTAGCTCTTTGTTAAATCTACATTTAAAAAAATATGCTAAGTATAGGGGGTGCTTCATAAACGCGGAATAAACTGATGTGTTTTTTTAATGAAATAGTATTTTTTCAATTTACTTTCTGAATCTACGCAAAATTTTAGCCCCAATTCCTGTTCCATGTCCTATACTTAAATCCAATAGTACAAAACAAACTTATTTAGTTAAGTGCTGGAAATGGCATCCCTGAACAGTTTGACAATGCCCCAATTTGTAATAAAAACTATTAATAACATTTTGGAGCATAATTGGAGTTATCAATTCACATTCAGTCCTGATCCTGTCTTTAAGTGTATCAATATTTTCCGGTTTTGTTGTAAACACATTATTTTTCAAATGATCCCAGAGGAAATAATCCGTTGGCGTAAGGTCAGGGGACCTCGTTGGCCATTCTATTTCACATGGCCATGTGCAAATAATGCTCTGAATTTAAATTTCCCTCAATAAAAAATGGACCTATTATTTGGTTTTGAATTATACCTGCCCAAACGTTGACCTTCTCAGGATACTGAGATGTGATTCCCTCATCCAGTGAGGATTCTCATCTGATCAGTATCGACAATCATGTCGGTTAACTGTAACGTTAAGCATGAAAGTTGATTCGGCAGAAAAAATAATATTGAAGAAATTCGGATTTTGATCCCAATTTTCCATCATAATTTCACGAAACTCCATTCGGCGATCAAATTTAAATCATCTTCGAATAGCTCTTGCACCAATACAATTTTATAGGGATGACACTTGTTAGATCTGAGGACATTCCTCACCGATATCAAACGAACATCTGACTGAGAGGCCACTTTTCGTAACGACAGATTTGGTTCTTCTACAAAATGCTGCACAATTTCCAAACTTTTTTGTTCATTAGCAACCGTTCATTAAAAAGATGTTGTGTTGTTTCATTAAATGATCGTTGACGGTCTTCGAATTCTCTGATAATCAAAAGGGTAATACGGTCTCTTTCAGTAAGGGACATAATTTAAAATAAGTATTAAATGCAAATAATAAAATTAAATCAATTGGCAATGTTAGAAACAACTGTCGCCACTGTTGGTACTGTCTTAAAATAATAATACACAGGTAAAATAATAGGTAATCTGGCAGCAAAACTTAAAAATCTTAATGAAAGTGACGTCATATCTTTTGAACTGTTGGATTTAAGTATAGGACATGAAACAGGAACTGGGGCTAAAATTTTGCGTAGATTCAGAAACTAAATTGAAAACAAAACTATTTCATTTTAAAAAAGACAACATCAGTTTGTTCTGCGTTTGTGAAGCGCCCCGTATACTTAGCATATTTTTTTTAAGATCGATCTAACAAAGATCTACAACTTTCATCTGAAATGTTTTTTGAAGAGAGGTGGCCTTTTAGAAATATCGAGGGGGTCCGGTGCTTTTTGAACACAGTGGATAATTAATTATGCGTCTGTAATTAAGTGGTTGTAGATATAAAAAAAATTAGTTCACTTTTAATTTTGGTTTCAATGACTCAACGACTTTTATTATTTTTGAGGTAAAATTCTTGCAAAGTGGATAGGACAAATTGCCGCTATACAGTGTTTTTTGAATGAATTATTAACAGTCTTTTTAAAGTTAGAGTTTATTAAAGTATCATCATAAAAGGATTGTTTTGAATAGTCTTGTTGCAGGTATTGAAAATCGGTGAAGAAGTGTTTTAATGTGTAAAATTTTATATACAGATGTTTTTGTGGAGTAGGGGACCACCGACATAATTAAATTATTAGATCGTCGCATTCAAATTTATTTTATAAGATTTTGTAAGCATGGCATTGGTTCTTTATTTTATTCAATGGCCATCAACTTATGTTTGGCTTTAACAGGATTTGATATTAAGTTCTTATTTTTATCTATTGAGTGCCATTTTTTGCATCTAGACATAATTGTATCTACGAGTATCTTTTCAAGTCTGAGATACTTACTTGTCGGCTTTTCAATGCTTAGATTTCGCGTACTCTATGTAATAAAAGAATCAAACCTGTCCTGAATAAGGATTTGCATGCCAAAATATTCCGTGCTTTGTTAATTTATGAATGTTAGCTAAAGAGAAGCCGGTATATACTTCTGCCCGAACAATGGCAAGTTAATTATTCATGAGATGAGAGTCTGAAGGATGTAGAGGTTGGGTTTCTGAGTTGATGTAATTGAATTTCCCGTCTAGTGACGAGACATGATGGCATTGGCCTCCGCATTGGTTATCAGCTTGCTGGCCTTCAGATCTTTTCTGTATTTGACGAGATGTGTTTGCCACTCGTGTTGGCATGTCACCTTATAGTAACCCGACATAATTCTGCTCGCTTTCTGGGAAGTCGAATGCTGCTAGGCCTGCTAGCCATAGATCGATTGTTCGCCTAGAGGACATCTCCTGGAGGGGTAACTTTGAAGGCCGGCCATTGTCCGGTAACCAAGGTTTTCGCTTGTATTGCATATCAATCAATCAATCAATATTTTATTCATGTCATTACAGAAATGTTTACATTCGTCAAATTAAAGCAGACTTATTACAATTATCATTAAAAATTACACTATCAGTTTCTTATCATAAAATAACACTATCAATACATGTATATACTATTAAACACAATTTAGATTTATATTCAATAACACAACATACACTAATAAGCACAATTAAAACTTACATGTAGAAACATACTGTTAAAATTTGTTAAAACTGATGGCTCAGATATTCCTGTATTTAGTAACAAGTGTTCTGAAGTAACAAATGTTTGATTCTTTGTTTAAACTCGTTATACGGAAGGTTTCTTATATCTTGAGGCAATACATTAATAAATTTTATTGACCAAGACCCTGGGCCATCCTGACACCTCCTCAACCGCCTAAAAGAAGGAACCAGATCGTTACTGGTTCGGGTTTCATAATCAAGAATATACCCATGTAATTCTAATTTATCCTTGTTAAGAAGCAATTTGTTTGAGCAGAACCTGCCCAGGCCTGAGCCTCTTCGAGGCTATCTGCAGTGAAGGACACAGTTGTGTCATCAGCAAAGAGAGTGTAGTCCTTTTCTGATGCTGGTAAATCATTGATGTATACCAAAAAAAGGATTGGTCCCCATATTGACCCAACGTCAATGTTTCTCTCCGCTGACCTCACCCCTGCAACCTCCACCACTTGTGTCCGGTTCTCAAGATAGGATGCTATCAACCTGATACTGTTCTGTGAAAATTTGTATCTCCTGAGTTTTTCCAGAAGAATATTGTGGCCAACACAATCAAAAACTTTACTCAAATCACAGAACAGCATAGTATTAAACTGCTTCTCATGGAAGGCCTCATTTATACTATTAATAAGATTTAAGATGCCCATAACAGTATTCTTATCCTTGCGAAACCTGAATTGATTTTCAAAAAACAAATTGTTGGACTCAAAAAATTTCATCAACCTTAATGCTGTACATTTTTCCACTACCTTTGATATAAGGGGCAGCAAAGATATCGGTCTGTAATTGTCTGGCTTTGACTTATCCCCTTTTTTAAGGATTTGCTTTACTACTGCTTTCTTTAATATATTTCGAAAAACACTTTCTCTAATGCAAAGATTTGTTAACCTTGTAAGAGGTACTATTATGATATTTTTAATATTTTTGAGGATTTTTACATTAACTCCAAATATATCTCTACTGTTTTTTTTTTCATTAAGTGACCAATAATACTCCTAACCTCAATAAAAGTAACGCCTGGGAAGTCAAAACACCCAATATTTGATGTTAGGTATGTTTTTTATGATGTTATTAGCAATGCTTGAAAAAAACAAGTTAAATTCATCTGACGTAGTTCCTGGATTGTTGTCATGGGGATTTTTACTAGCTGCACGATGTTTATTAATGATTGCCCATATGCATTTCGGAGGATTAGAAGAATTTCGGATCAAATTGTCATTTGCCCTTATTTTGGCCTTGAGTATTTCATCTCTATAAAAATCCCTAAATTCATTTACCTGTTGGTTACTAATTAGGTTATATTGTTTAGAAAATTCTCTCAGGGACTTAAGATGCTCTCGCATGTTCCTGAGATTTTCATTAAACCAGTTTATGTTGTTAGTGATCAGATCTTACTCTTGAAATGATTCAAGGCATTAGTGTACCTACACTAAGCATACTTTTTTGAATTTTACTCTTTTATGGATCTCGTCGTTGGTGTGTTTCCTTTAAAACTAAAGGACCACCGCAGTCACCTTCGAAATGAAGGACTGTAGACTTGTTTCCTTGAGCTTTGCTCGATAATTTTCCATTCTCTTAGTTTCCATGCCATTTGGCGATAATTCACATGCTGGTGTATAGTTAGGTTGTCGGTACCCTGACGAGCTATGGGTGGATTCTTTTCATAATCCACCGAGGAAGCGAAACAACATTTCTCTACACTAAGCATACTTTTTTGTCTATATATATATATATATATATGCAAGATCCTTGCCTTCTCTCTGGAACTGTCAGATGCATTGTGCTCACTCTCTGCCTGTTTTGATTTTGGCGCTGCAAATTCGGAAAATGATTTATTATTATACCAGTGGGCCACAGGTCTGCATCGAGATATTTTTCTACTTCATAATACGGAACTATAAGCCTAAAAGAGCTACGGTACCTCTCTTTTTTTGTTTTCATCTTTTCACAGGTAACATTTTCATGTAAATTGGTTTCTTTCAAGTATTTTACTTCAACTTCACTAGTAATTTAGAATCTTTGTAATGTCTGGAATTTGGATGTTTTGAGGCAATGGAGTCATACTTTTCCTTCCATAATTCCACATTTTCCTGTAAAATACTCAAGATTCTTCTCAACAGTTGGATTTGCACGTCGTTTAGTTTGTTGCTCGCACTAACCTCACTTTCTTGACAGCAGATAACGCGTGTCCTATTAAGTTTAGCTTTTCAGGCCAATCTCTTGACCCACAGGACTTGTGAAAGGCTTCTCCACACACTATACAAACAGCACAGCTGAAGCTTTTCGTTTGCAGCACTTTAGATACGTTTTTTCAATTTTTTCTTCCACACTACTTTTTATCGACCTTTAGTCGGCGCCATCTTGGATTCATCATGATATAAGTCTAATACCGTTGGTAGGTTCTTTACAGTAATGTGCGAACGCGCAAGTGCCATGTTCAGGTCAAAACAACCGGTATAGAATAGACTAGTTTTAGCTAGCATTAAGGAGTCTGAGAACATGTCAATTAATTGACTAGTATCGTCCGCCCTAAACCACGCAAGGTCGCCAATACATTTATGTCTGGCGACTATCCCATAACTCTCAGCAGTCAGCTGTTTTCATGTACTTCGTGATGTTAGAAAACGTTTGTATGCCTCTGATGGTCTAGAGGTTTGCATGGTTAGCGTTCACTTCGGCAACGCGAGTTCAAACCCCATCGGTTTCTTTTTATTTTTTTTAAGGTTAGATTTCTAAACAGTTTTTTTTTTCTTGATTTTGAGTATGCCTTGGGTTAGTTTGGGTTAACACCTGGTTAGTTTCCTTTTCTTGAGCCGCCGTAGCGAGTGGAGCGAGCGAAGGGCCTGCGAAAAGTGAATTTAGGCATGCTGCTGAGAGTTATGGGATAGTCTCAAGACGTAAGTGCCAAATACCGTTCAAAAACTGCTATGTACCGGCTCGGTCCCCAGAATGCACCGACGAAATAACCGGTAGCTCTAATCCCTAGGGGTGTTGTATTTATGTACTTACTACCCAATATATATTGTCTTAAGTTACCATTAGTTGTCTTAAGTTACCGTTTGTGGCGGAAATTTTAAAAATTGTTATAATCAAGTATCAAACCTTTTTGGAAGCGCTTGAACTTTGGCATACGCTCATGTAACATCGTATGTAAATTTGTAACAGAACGTCCGTAATAGCAATAATGTCGAAAAATTTTAAAGAACCCTGTATGTCTTTGATTAAAAAGTTATGTTTAGAAAAGCTCTTTATTGTTAGGATGTGAAGGTAATCTAAAAGAATATTGTCTCAACGTTTTATCAAAGGGTGATTGAACTAAACGACTTTAGCTAGCAGCATCTACCTTGTTTATTTTTTATCACAAAGATATATCATTTAAGGAGGAAGTAATTAGTTTGTATTTTCTGGGGTTTAAAACCTTAAATTCTAAAGTAAATTGTGGCGTTGTTATTTTTGTAGGGAAGTTTATTTACACATAAATTGGAAATTTTAATTACAGCTTCCAATTAGAATTGTAGAGGGTTTGGTATTTTTATATGTTTTGAATTGGATATTTTGTATATACTTATTTATTTTAAATAAAAATATTCTGATATTTTAATAGCTTGTCTTTTTTAGTCAGCTCCAATCTAAGATTTAAGTGAGAATTGATAAAAAAAAGGCTATAATTTTTATAGCTCCTTGCCAGTGTTGAAAAAATGAGAAAATAATAATATTATTATTTCAGTTATCCTCAATCAGCGTGCATCTTTTATGATACCTCTCTAACTTCTACGTATGACAGTGTATATATATATATATACAGTGTGTCCGCGGATGGAGTGCACAAGAGGAAAAAAATCTTTATTTTTCATTTTACGACAAAAAGT
>MU181959.1:224261-274569 GCA_016904865.1 Pissodes strobi
TAAAGAGATTAAGTTTTATATTATAACCGGTACTGGATACAGCTTTTAAATAAATCACCATGGCATGGCATTGAGAATACTTGTGATTATACCGATGGCCGCAGCGGAAGCCGAAAGGAGCTTTTCAACTTTGAAGTTGATTAACATATATTTAAGAAATTCAATGGATAATGATAGACTAAATGCTTTAGCTATGATAAATATTGAGAGTGTTATGGTCAAACGAATTCTAGATTTAATGAAAAAGTTATTGAAAATTTTATTTTGGACAAAAACAGGCGAATGGAATTTCACTTTAAAACTAGGAAACGGCAAGGTCGAAGTGCTAACCACCGACAAAAATATGTACAATAACCCTTTGTTGCCATCAAACTTTTATATTTCTTGCACTTTTTTGAACTTCTTATGAACTTTTTTTACAACTTTATTGATTTGTAGATACCATAAACAGTCTTAATGATTTACTCTTCTGGAATCAGTATTCATTTCTTTAAGTGAGCATCAATTGCCATTCAAGAGGGTGCCGAATCCTTGTTTTTTAACGACTTTTGGGTAAGAATTGGGAGTGGCACCCCCAACATTTTTACTACAACTTCGACCTTGCTCTCCAGCTTTCTAAGCCCACGAGCAGCCACTGATCCCACCCGAAGGACTTACTCTGGCTACGCCACTGTGACTTATGCCAACTTCTTGTCAAAAGACATGTACAATATCACTACTAGGGTGGCCATTTAAAGTTATATATCCACCTCTGTCCGTCAGAAAAACTGCTACTTGTTACATACTTAGGAATAATTTATATCTGAACGATGGACAGTTTGGGGTTTCTGGGTGATGGAAGGGAATTTCATTTTGAGAGGCGGTATTGCCAGATAGTTTGTGTTAGTTTGGGCGCAATCGCCATTTTATCAAAATTTAAATACGGTCAAAAGCAATAAAAAAATACTTGGACTGTAAATGCTTTATTTGAGCTGAAAACATTTAATTTACATTTATAGGAAAAATACCGGACAAATGTGTCTTTAGTGTGACAGTTTAGCTAGGATATTTCAACATCTTGTGCACTTTGTGATAAAAGCACCAAATTTGGCACAGAGGCAGACCGATATAATATGAACAAATTTATTGCATGTAGATCCATCGGCCAACTGCCCCCTGGCGGCCGTGGAGGACATTTTCCGAAATGGTCGCCAGTGGATACCCGAAAGACAACAGAAGTTATATAAAGTTTGCTGTTGAAGGTTTTAGTGAATAAATGTTAAAAGTAATTTTCTTCTTTCTATTCGGTCACCTGTCACCCGTTTCGGGTATCGTGCCATCATGATCTGTGAGATCTTTCCATATCTGCCTGTCTTACGCGGCTTTAAAACATTCGTTGAGTGGTACTCCTGTTTCCCTGACAATGTGGTCCACATATCTGATTGGTGATCTACCTCGGCTTCTCGTTCCTTGTACCTTTCCCTGGACGGTGAGTGTTTTTCCAATCCGTTTCTTCGGACGATATGTCCAAAAAAGGGTGTTATTGGCTCGGAGACGATGGTGTACAGTCTTTTTTTGATTTTCAATTGGTTTAGAATCGACTCGTTTGTTAATCTTTGTGTCCATGATATGCGTTACATCTTTCGCCAACAGGACATTTCAAAAGCATCGATAGCGCGTTTATTCGTTTCCTTGAGTGCCCAGCACTCTGATGCATAGGAGAAGACTGAGAATACTAGAGTTTTAACGAGTCTAATCTTGGTGGACAGGGTAATGTCATGACTCTTCCAGATCTAAGTAAGCTTGGCCATGGCTTCTTTTGCAACTGCTGACCGCCTTTTGATTTCCGGTGTGCATCCCCCTAAATTCGTTATAAGCGATCCCAGATACACGAATTGATTAACCACAGCTATACCATTTATTTCCTTGGTTTCTGGTCTGTTGTTTCTTGGTCGGTCGATAATCATTAATTTTGTCTTTGATCTGTTAATAGTTAACCCTGCCTCCTGACTAGCCATCTCGACTCGTTCTGTTAGTTCTTGCTCGTTGCTGGCAAATAAAGTAGTATCGTCAGCATACCTAAGCTTATTGATTGTTCTTCCGCCTACAGAAATACCTCCTTCCCAGCCTTCTGTAGCTTTACGGATAATACACTCGCTATAAATATTGAACAGAAGTGGACTTCCAACACATCCCTGTATTACACCCTTGCCGACGCCGAATGATTCGGTCAGTTCCCCATTTACTTTTACTTTCGCCGTGTTATTCTGATATGAACCTTTCAATACTTCGACAACGTGTCCTGGGGTGCCCAGTTCGAAGAGATACTTCCACATGTCCTGCCATCTAACACAGTCAAAGGCTTTGCTGTAGTCTATGAAACCCACATAAGTAGGGACATTAAATTATCGAGATTTTTCTATTATTTGTCCAATGTTGAGGATTTGCTCTCTGGTGCCGCGACCAGGAACAAATTCAGCCTGTTCTTCAGATATCTCGGGCAGCAGGCATGTCTTAAGTCTTTCCAAAATCACCTGCAGCATAACCTTACTCGCATGCGGTACTAAGGCGATTGTACGATAGTTGTCGCAAATTTCTCTGGACCCTTTCTTGTGAAGTGGTATGTACACGGAAGTTGTCCAGTCGTCTGGCCATGTGCATGTGTCCCAGATGCTTTGACACAGTTTATGGAGTAATGTTAGGCCTGTCTCTCCTGTAGCGATAATCATTTCAAATGTGATCTTGTCAACCCCTGCGGATTTATGTGATTTAGTTTGTTGAAGGCTACTTCGATTTCGGCTTTTAAGATGTAAGGTTCAGGCTTATACACATTTGCTGTCTTCAATGTTGCATTTTCTGCTGCTTCCGGGTGAGCCATAAGTTGCTGACAATATGATTTCCATCTTTCTAATATTTGGTTTGTGTCAGTTAGGATAGTTCCATCTTCCGCTCTTATGCTATTGTGGTTTGGGGTGAATTTCCGCGTTATTTGTTTCATCTTCATGAATAGATCTCTGGTCTCGTTTTTGTTCTGGTGCGTGCTTCGATTTATTGGCATATGTTGTTTAAATATTTATTTTTGTCATCTCTGCACATTTGTTTGATCTTTTTATGAAGCTTGCTGTATTCCTGTACAGCGACGTTGTTGGTCAATCCACACTTTCCTGTTGCCGCTTTGCACTGGTGTTACATTCTGACTTGAATCGGTTATTGCCTGTTTTATCCTTTCCCATTTAGAGTTTGGAGTTTCATCGGTTTTGGTGGCGATTTTGCGTAGATTGTTTATGGCTAGGTCTTTGAATAAACTGTTGTCTTTCCGTGGCCAGTTTTGCGGTTTGGTTTCCTTGTTCGCTTTAAATTTTAGTTTCAAGCGGACCTCGGCTGCTAGGAACTAATGATCGCTGCCGCAATCTTGTCCTGTAAAAGTTCTTGCGTCCTTGATCGATGATCTAAAGCGGATTTTAATAATTATGAAATCAATTTGATTTCGATAGATTTCTCCTGGTGATCTCCATGTATATAAATGCCTGGGATGATGTTGGAAACCAGTGTTTGCGATATATAGATTATTTTCGGCTCAAAAATCTATCCTTTTTGGTTCCTCTCACCTAGTTCTCCTCTTTGGTTTCTCTCACCTAGTCCGTATTTCCCAACAGTGTTTCTTATGTCGTTGTCTTCTGCAGTGGACCCAACCTTGGCATTGAAATCCCCAATGATCAGAGTCAAATCCGTTGCTGGTAGTTTCTCGAGCGCATTCTCCAGATCTGCGTAGAATGTATCCACATCCTCTGATGTTGCGTCGCTTGTCGGTGCATAGACTTGTATAATGTTGAGGTCCATGGGTCTCGATTCAATTTTTACCATTATGATTCGATCACTCACTGCTATGTATTCTTTAACAGTTCTGCTGTGGCGTTTATCTATTATCACTGCAACTCCGTTTCTTGAGGCAGATTCATAACCCGAAAGGTACACTGTGTTGCCGTTGTTGATAGTGAAGTAACCCTTGCCTCTCCAATGCGTTTCTGCTATGCCGACTATGAAGTATGATTGAATTTCCTTCTCGATTATATCTAACTTTCCTGTTTGTAGAAGACCTCTTACATTCCAGGTGGCCACCTTTGTTACATCCATAATTTCATTCCAGTAGCCCACTTTCCACGGGATGTCTGGTTTCCTACATCCACATGGCCGGTCGCCCATTTCACACTGTCAGGCCCGGACCCTGTACCAGGGTCGTTCTTAGGACCTCTGCCGCCTTTGTGCAAACATAAAAAATGCCGCCCCTATATTTTAAAAAAGTATTTTTTTTTAACAAAAATATTTTCGAAGTGAAGTTTCTTTAGCGAGGGTAAAGTCAGAAAAAATGCTTATTAAAGCGAAACGCCCCTTTAATTAAGCATGTTCCAGTATAGCTAGTGGGTTGAAATTTTTAGGACATGTAGCCGGGGTAAAATGAGGATCCTGAACGGATATATTTTTATATACGGGGGCTACCTTTGACCATCTGGAGGGACCGGGGTTCTAATTTAAGGGGGGATTTTGGAAAAAATAGTATATTATTTTATATGAAGGAAAAGTGATACTTTTCCTCCAAATAAAATATGCTGTTTTTTCTTCAAATGTCGACAAATTAATGCAAAAACATCTCCTTTTAATAGTAATAATATCTAATTAATATTAAAGATAAGTGGGTTCACAAGGCGGCTTAAGACCGGTGTCGGTGAATAGGCACAGGTTGTTGCTATAGTAATGTAACATAAAGCTGTCATTGGACACTGTCAACAATAATTAATTTTTTAAGATTGCGTCTCCGATTGCGTTTTAATTCCGTATTGATAAGCAGTTATTGAGTAAGTTCGATTAAATAATAACCAATTTGTTCCTAAATTAGTGATTTTTAGAAATGCAGTCACAAATTGAGTGATAAATACAAATTGTAGTTTAATAAATCTTGAGTTGTTGACGCTTATTTTGTCGTCTGTTTGTATTGTATCTAAGTTGCTATGACAACACTTTTACCTCCGCCGGCGGAAAAAAACGAAACTTCACGGCCGCCTACACAGTCGAGTAATGACGGATTTACTGACGTTTGAAGAAAAAAAGGTTTTTGTCGATATTTTTGCAACCTCCTTAGATACCCAAAAATTTTCGAAAGAATGGGACAAAATTGAAGAAAACGTAAAAAATTATTCGGAAAGTTAGCAAAAGTATTATAAAATAAAATAAGAAAATATTAATAAAAAAAAGAGAAACGCGGTTTTCGGTAAAAAACGGCGAAGGGGTCCAGCTACAAGGTCGGCGATGGCAAAAATGAGAAGAAAAAAATGCATTATCCAAAAAATTTTAAAAATAGAAAAAATTGATGAAAACGTAAAAAAAATGTCGGAAAGGTAATAAAAGTATTATAAAACAAAATAAGAAAAAAACAAAACCAAAGAATGTTCGGAAAGTTAATAAAAGTATTATAAAACCAAATAAGAAAAAATAATAATATAATAAAGAAAGATTACTGAAGATTATTTAACCTAGTGAATTTTGAAATCTAGAATGTTGGTAATAGATGTTAAAATGTATTTTCAATAAAAATACTGGGAAGCCAGTTAGCAGTAAAACTTCCAACATAAGCAAAATAAGCATTCTTTATTCAAAGAATAACCATCCCCTTTTATGGGAACTACACATGTTGACCTTAGTACTTAGTATTTAAAATAGTATCCTTTACAAGTTATATGAAATCAAATTGTATTTACGTTACGAAAAAGCTTTTTTCTACAGCCGCGCGCAAAATAACTAAATACTAAATTCAAATGAAATCGCAAAATCAACTAATGCCGTGGATCCTTATTTTGCGCTCTAGCGCGAACATGGAAAAGGAAATTCTCGCTTTTTCCGTCGAGTGTGCTGAATGGTCATGGAAACCGAAGATAAATAAATGACAGTCGTGCGTTTGTTACAGTTTGTTGCTGGCAATCCTGTTCTAAATATGCCCGAAGCCCGAACATAATATGTCAAAACTGACAGTCATTCGCAAATTTCAGAATAAGTATAGAGAAAAATGTGCATTTAATTTTAAAAAATGCAGCTGTAGAAAAAGTTCTGTGTGTTTTTCGAGCGCAAAGTAAGATTGCCGTTTTCGAAAGATTACTGCGCTCCGCTACGCGTCGCGCAGTAACATTCTTTCTCAAGCGGCAATCCGTTACTTTGCGCTCTAAATACACAAATAACTATTTTCTACAGCCGAGCGCAAAATAACTAAATACTAACTTCAAATGAAATCGCAAAATCAACGAATGCCGTGGATCCTTATTTTGCGCTCTAGCGCGAACATGAAAAAGGAAATTCTCACTTTTTCCGTCTAGTGTGCTGAATGGTCATGGAAACCGAAGATAAATAAATGACTGTCGTGCGTTTTCTACCGTTTGTTGCTGGCACTCCTGTTCTAAATATGCCCGAAACCCGAACATAATATGTCAAACTGACAGTCATTTGCAAATTTCAGAATGAGTATAGAGAAAAACGTGCACTTAATTTTAAAAAAATGCGGCTGTAGAAAAACTTTTGTGTGCTTTTCGAGCGCAAAGTAAGATTGCCGTTTTCGAAAGATTACTGCGCTCCGTTACGCGTCGCGCAGTAATATTCTTTCTCAAGCGGCAATCTGTTACTTTGCGCTCTAAATACACAAAAAGTATATTATTTTATATGGAGGAAAAGTGATACTTTTCATGGCGCGCTCGTGTTTAACAGCCGAACGGAGTGAGGCTGGTAATAGAGAGCAAGCCATGAAAAGTAACTTTTCCTCCAAATAAAATATGCTGTTTTTTCTTCAAATGTCGACAAATTAATGCAAAAACATCTCTTTTTAATAGTAATAATAATTATTATTATTAAAGATAAGTGGGTTCGCATGCAAGGCGGCTTAGACCGGCATCGGTGAATAGGCACAGGTTGTTGCTATGGTAATGTCACATAAAGCTGTCAGTGGACACTGTCAACAATAATTATTTTTTTAAGATTGCGTCTCCGAATGCGTTTTAATTCCGTATTGATAAGCAGTTATTGAGTAAGTTCGATTAAATAATAACCAATTTGTTCCTAAATTAGTGATTTTAAGAAATGCTGTCACAAATTGAGTGATAAATCCAAATTGTACTTTAATAAATCTTGAGTTGTTGACGCTTATTTTGTTGTCGGTTTGTATTGTATCTATGTTGCTATGACAACACTTTTACCTCCGCCGGCGGAAAAGTGAAAAGTAAAGCTCCGGCGGAGGAAAAACGAAACTTCACGTCCGCCTACACAGTCGAATAATGATAGATTTACTGACGTTTGAAGAAAATAACTATTTTCTACAGCCGCGCGCAAAATAACTAAATACTAAATTCAAATGAAATCGCAAAATCAACTAATGCCGTGGATCCTTATTTTGCGCTCTAGCGCGAACATGGAAAAGAAAATTCTCGCTTTTTCCGTCTAGTGTGCTGGATGGTCATGGAAACCGAACATAAATAAATGACAGTCGTGCGTTTGTTACAGTTTGTTGCTGGCAATCCTGTTCTAAATATGCCCGAAGCCCGAACATAATATGTCAAAACTGACAGTCATTCGCAAAATTCAGAATAAGTATAGAGAAAAATGTGCATTTAATTTAAAAAAATGCGGCTGTAGAAAAAGTTCTGTGTGTTTTTCGAGCGCAAAGTAAGATTGCCGTTTTCGAAAGATTACTGCGCTCCGGTACGCGTCGCGCAGTAACATTCTTTCTCAAGCGGCAATCCGTTACTTTACGCTCTAAATACACAAATAACTATTCTTGGTGAAGCTTGAAAGAAGTATAATGATGAAAGAAAGCAATCGCTATTGAGTATCAAGAAAAAAATGAATTGGTGGCTTGAATTGATGTATCAAACGTTTATATCTTATTATTATAAGAAATTTAACCATGAAGAAGAGTTTAGTGATTCTTATCAGCATTTTGTAAAAAGAAAGCTAAACAGTTCTGTGGTCCCAGTTTATTCCGCTTTTGCTATTTTACAAGTTATGAATGGATTGAAAAGGTAAAAAATTTGCTTCACAAAGTCCAAACTACGGCACCGTGTGGACCGGGCCGTGGGACGCCCTATATCCTTGCGAATTTTTCTTTCTTTGACGAGAGTAGAGACGTCGTGAGTTCGACAACCAAAAATATACAATAAATCCATTTTTATTATATTGAAGCATAAAAACTGATTGTTTGCAATGTGAATATTACGAATACTATAGAGGGTTTTAAGTTTTAAACTTTGCTTCTGTGGAATATCTTAAGTATGAAATTTAGTTTTGCATATTTTTAATATTCAAAAAGTGGAACCAGTAAAATCCATTTAGTATTTTACTGGTTCCAATGGCGACCTGCGGCCGCCCCTAAGGTTCGCCGCCTTTGTACCTGCACAACCTGCACACCCCTAAGAACGGCTCTAGTACAGCGCCAATTGCCAGTTGGATCGCCCGGCTTGTTAACTTCTCTAATGTCTCTGTTCATGATTGTTTCGTGCTTGTTTCATCAGTTCATGATGATTCCTGGGATCTGGATATTTATATGTCGTGATGCAGTGGGGTCCCTCTCCCTTCTGCATGTAGCATCGGCATTTGCTCCGTGCTGGTGGGAAGGTTATACCGCCTATACTCGGTTGTCAGAGCCTCGTTTGTGGAAACAGGTTTCACCGCGTGAAGGTGAGGTTGGCACTTGGATGAGAGAGGTTATTCGAGACGTTTCATCACCCCATTAAACCCCCCATTAAGGTTTAATAAATAATAAACTTTTTAATTTCTGTACAATTTCATGTTGAATTAAAAAATAAAAATAATAAAAATCTGTTTTACAGTCCCAGTATGCTGCCAGTTCAGAACATTTGTTTTAAGAATGCGACTTCTCACAGCACTCCCCGTCGCTAGCACACAGTGGTGTGCATTCCAGACCGGCCTTCTTTCACCTGCACTTTTTCATACAGTCTCTGCATTTGCAAGAGGCGAGCTCTCTGCAGATCTTGGATTCTTCGGGTAGCGTTGTCCAGAGAGATTCATAGACGCCGCTGGTCTTGATCCAGTCGGTTGGTGATGGCAGTGTTGATGCAGAAACCAGGGCTTGACCCTGATATACTTTTCTTCCGACGTACTGCTTCAGGGTTGCTATTGTCGGTAGGATAACTGGACGCTGCTTTTATTTGCAAACACTTTAGCGACGTGCCTTGTCGATATCGGTGTCTGTTTTATTGTTTTTTTTTATGTTTGGTACACACAAAAGAAAAATCCTTTACCACTCAACGAACGGTGCGTGTGCGGAGAAGATGGTGGACGTTGGGCTTAAAGCGCTGTAGGTTGTATATAGTTTTCGGGAAAGACGTTACTCGGAAGTCCATTCCAGCGCGAGGCAGTCCTCCAGACAACGGAGTCCCGAAACAGCGACGTCCTAAGTGTTCGCAACTAAATTGTATGTTGATGAGCATTGAGCAGCTTGTATCTGACGGGTGTTTCTGTTTGGCACAACTCTGGGCGGACTCATAAGTGCCATCTCGATCGAACACCTTCCGTAGTAGTATCCATAGTAAAGAGATAGATCCGCCACTTTGTCATGTCCATTTGATTAACAATCCGTCATGCCACACCCTATCAAATACTTTGGATATGTCGAGAGCCACTGCACGAGATTCGCAGTAGCTCTCGATGGCTTTGGTCCACAGGTAGGTCACGTAAAAGTCAGGAGATCTCCCGTTGATCTATGCTTGCGGAAGCCATACTGGCGATCGTTTATGATGCCTGCAGATTCGAGATATTTTTTTTGGAGCTGTTCGTTGATGACTTTGGACATGATGGGAACTAAGGCAATTGGACGGTAGTTATTTGAAATCGTTTTTTTACCATTCTTCGGGATTGGTTGCACCTGCATAGTGGAGCTGTTTGTTCAGCAGCACATTTCTTAAGCACTATTTGTGGAGCGCCATCCGGTCCTGTGGTCTTGTTAGTGTCTAGGCTTTTGAGTATTCGTTTCACTTCTCGTTGGTGAAAGACCAGACCTAGCATACATGGTTTACTGTTTGTTGGTGTTGTTTTTTTCTCTTCGTTGATATGCTCTTCAGGTCCAAATCACAATTAACACTGATGATGGCCTAGGCAGAAAGCGCTCTGTTGTTAGCTTCTATAGGAAGGCCTGTTTGGATTAAAATTTTTCATGGAATACAAAGTGTTCCATTTAGTATGATTCATACATGCCACACAGCCACTACTCTTCACTTAACAAATTTAATATTATTAATTTGCTTTGGGTTCCACAGCTTGTGATGTACACACTTTTCCTCTCTTGGACAAGTTTAGAAAAAAAAAGCAAAACTGCTATTTCACCATAAGTGGCTGTTATGGGTAGATTCCAAAGATTCTAAATAAATAAACTGTGGTTAAGGGTATTGGATCTGTTATTCAGCAAAAAAGATGGTGCATTTTGCGAATTATATGTAATCTACTACAATTGGTGGAGTTGGAGGTCAGACGTTAGGTGCTTTGGTTAATACAAAAATGGATAATTGGAAGGCAAAAAAGATGAGTATTTTGCTTAGTATATTTCTAGATTAGAAGGGCAGCTCTTAGAGTATATTTCTCTTTCTAATCTAAGGGGCAGCTCATGGAACACATATCAGTACTGAATATTAATTTTAACTTTCTGTTTCTGAAACCTGTCTGCGCATTCCATGGTTCTCATGCCCACGTAATAGTAAACGCGCCTCTATAGGCGCTTTGTCTTTTCTTAATAAACGAACACAAATTAGAACTTAATAAGCACACAATCAATCCTAGATTAGTATACTATTTATATTATTTTGCTTGAAACCCGATTTCTCAACTTCTATCAAAAAAGATCCAGAGATTTAATTTATTCCAACAACATATGTGCACAGAAATCAACCCATGAGAGTAATAAATTTATTTAGGATTCAATATCTGACACTACGAATTAGTCTTTGGGGAACTCTTAAGCAACAATTTATTGTGTCCTACTTCTAGTTTGTTAGAAATATTACATATTTTAAATTCATTTGTAGAACTTGATTTATAAACCGGATTTAAAAACTAGAGTTAAGCTAATAAAATTACTGTATATATTTCCTTAGCAAATACGTATTTGAGGCAGATTAGAATTATGTCAAAAACGGGGCAACATTTCAAACTTGGCTTAATTAAAGATGTTGTATGACAGAATAAAAAATAAAGAACAAGGATCCAGTAGCGCTAAATCAAGATGATAATATGCTTATAAATATTTCCCCAAAGCTTTTCTTTTATTCATTATCCTACCGAAATCTTAATATAAAAGTTAATTGTAAGAGAAGGGTGTATAAGAATGCGATTATTTAAATAGTTAGATACCTAATAAATGGACGGCATACTATAGTAGTTAATGTCTAGCTAAAGCCTAGAGACTAAATAGTTAGATTCGAAAATGTCAATGATTAGTTCCCTTTATTCCTCGATGACCAGCATCCGGGTACAATCAACAACACCTCTGCAAAAGGACCAAGGGTTTTAGCTCCTGGCGTCACGTCGTGCATGTATGCCTTTGCTATTTGAAGCCAAGATGTAGTAGGGAGCTTGCGGGTGGAAGAGTAATCGCGATCGAGGCGCAATTGGTTGCAACGTTGCCAGACTACTTCGTAATTTATTTATTTCACTATCTAATACTGCTACCTTCTTCGTGCACTTTTCTAAATCAATACAGTAGACTCTCGATTATCTGCGCTCGATGATCGGCGACGCCGGATAACTGGTGGCCGACGACGCCGGATAACTGTTGGCCGCCGCAGCTGCGCGATATGTAGAAATTCTCGAAAGGGCAACAAGTAAATATTAGTAAATAAGTTGGTACGTTTTAAGTTTCGTGCATTATTACTAACCATCTCTCTATGATGTAACTATACCTATAAACTATAGACAGACACCATGCTTTTACATACATATTTAAAATGATACATATACTCGCTGCATAATTTTCCGATCTCAATAATTGGAAGTACCGCTGGTCCCAACACCCGCCAATTATCGAAAGTCTACTGCACTTTCCTTATAGAACCGGCAACAGCGCAAATAAAACAAACGATTAGTTTCTGAATTTGCCGTACTTAATGGCTGCCTTAATCGGTAATTAGTGTTATTATGTTGCATTTTTTTGAAATCGGAAATATTCATGAAACTTGTACCTAATATTTCGTTGTATATTTAGGTATATAATTTATATTGTTAGGCGTATTTTTAAATACGTAAAACTATATATTTCGGCCTTAAAGACCTGGTTCTCGGCGGTTTGTGTACATAAGTTTTTGATGATGTTTAATTGTATGTTTTTTCTCGGTTTCGGCTGGTTTTGTGGTCACTGATACTTAGTGTAATTATGCCTTCAAAGCGTTGCATTTCTGGCTGACAGTGGCTGATGTAATGGAAACTATAAAAATGGGCCTAAAGTTCATGTATTCGGCTTTCCAAAGAACGTAAGCTTAGTTATGGTTTCTTAGGGAAATTTTAAACAAACCATCTTAAAGATAGATTTGGTAACTACAGGCAAATGGCAGGCGGTCATTATCATAATTCTGTGCGACAGTTATATGAGACAGACAAGAGACTTAGAATTCAATCTATATAAACATGTATTAATATTATTATGAATGACCCAGATGAAAATTGCTCTCAACAAGACTTTTCCCAAATTAAAACTTTATTGTCTCAAATTTTAAGAAATAATGATCACTTTCAGGATATCAAATACGTATTGTTGTTAATTTCATATTTAGGTGGTTGCTATATTACGTTAAAAAACTAAAATGCGACAGCTGTAAACAAAAATTGGTATATGCCGAGCAATTTATTGTTGAGGATAATTTTGCTCTCATTAATAAATTAAATCGTGGAGGACTTTTATATCCCCAATGAACAGTTATAAATGTTGCATATTGGACCGTTGAATTTTAAATGGGTAGAATATACAGTTTTGGAAAATTTCGTCTCATCTTGTGTGAAGAGTCGGCTCGGTAAGCAATAATTATTTTTGATCTTAAAATATCTTATTCATTCTGCATATTTTTCAATAATCCTTTCATACTTTAAATATATAATTAGAAATTGTTTCCAATTCAGTTAGATATATTTGGCTTTTGTATTCCATTTTCAAGTAATTGCGATTTCAACAATTGTAAATCTTTTTTTGGTGACCTTAAGGTTAAATACCGTTTTTTTTTTGGTGAATGGTTGTGTTTCTTATTAGTCAAATGGCTCAAGTTTCTTTTAGCGGAAATCGGCTACAAAAAATATAGTCCTATAGGATGATTCTACACAAGAATACTATCACAAAAATAATTTTCCTTTTCTCCGCAAATGTTTTGTTTTCCAGAAATATATAGAAATATTATATGATAATTTAGCTAAAACCTATACTTGGACAATTTACACATTATTTTTTTTTGTCGTAGGTCGGTTCAGAAAAACCTATTAATTAAAACGGTGTTATTAGTTTTATCCGAAAATGCCTAATTAAAGAAAATTTTTTAATTTTTTTTTGTAGTTTAGAATAGCGGAAATCGGCTACAAAAAATATCGTTCTATAGAATGATTCTACAATAATTTTCCTTTTCTCCGCAAATGTTTTGTTTTACAGAAACTAGTTTTTTTATATGATAATTTTGGGTTAGTATATGAGTTAGTTCGGGTTAGTTTGGGATAATTTGAGAGAGTGAAGACAAGCGCGCGTAGCGCGCTTGTCTTTTTACTCTGGTTAGTTTAGGTTCGTTGGGTTAGCTTGGGTTAGTTTGGGTTAGTTTAGGTTAGTTTGGATTAGTATGGGTTAGTTTAGGTTAGATTGGGTTAGTTTGGATAAGTTTGGGTTAGTCTGGGTTAGTTTGGGGTAATTTGGGATAGTGAAGAGAAGAGCGCGCGTAGCGCGCTTGTCTTTTTACTCTGGTTAATAAGGGTTAGAGAGGTAGAGAGCTACTCTAAGCCAAGCATTTTTTCTAGTGAATTTTCGCTCTTTTATTATTTTTCTTTTGTAAATGAGATTGATGTATTTGCGGGGAAAAACTTTGATTGTTCTGCGTTGAGACAGGTACTATAATGTCAAAAATAAATTTAATTTCTTCCTAACGGATTTCCGCTAAACGAAACTTGACCCAGTCAAATTCGTGTAATTTGATAATGGTTTAATCCAAATTTGTCGAGAGCGGAATAATTTCATCGTTTTAAATGGTCACACACATTATTTAGATATTTTCATTTAGATTTCATTAGATATTGTTGGGAGGATTCGCGTAGTAGATTTTATCTTTTCCTGTAAAAGGTAGTAAATTGAATTTGTGGTAGAATTTCTCTGGGTTTTTCGTAGCAATATTGTTAGTTATAGTAAATTTTTCGCTTTTCAGACTTATTTCATTACTTTTTCAGTTTATTTGTAGCTTTAAACTATAATTATTATTGCTTATCGTGTCAACGTTTGATCCATGATGTATCTGTATTGATTTGCTTATTAAAGAGGTTAAGCACGTGCAAAATTACCTGCTTGATTTTTTCTTTATCTATAAACATAGTTTCTATCTCAAAGCGAGATAGTAATTATCTTATCTTTATCTTTGATTAATTGAGACGTAATTTTCGTCCAATTATTGTTTATGTGCCAAGGGCCATCTTAATAAATTAAGTACCTATTTGGAGTCATTAGACTTGTTTAAGAGAGGTTATACCTCGTTCTTCCTTTTTTTTATTAAAGTCTAGTGACCGAGAGACACTGTTGGACAAGATTCATAATTTTCTTTTAAATTTCTAATTTCAATCATCATTTTCTTTGAATTTCATATCTCTAATTAAAGAAACGAAATACCTTGAGTAGCAGTAATTATTCATAGTGTCATTTAATCATAATTATCTATAATTTTTGCTGAACTTGAATTGTAATTTAAGTTCTGATTATGTAACCGGTGAATTTTCAAGTTGTTGGTTAAAACCTTGTATATCACTCTGAGGTCCACAGGATATTCCTCTGTATAATTATAATTATAATTAGCAGTGTACACCGGACTAAGACACACAATTCTTTTTTTCATGTAAACGTTCAACGTTCCTACAAGACAACAGTCACGCAGATCATTTTGGTGACAGTCGATCCGATAGCAGGCACATGCAGACAACTGGGAACCATTCCTGGAATGACTGGTAAGCCCTGGACACGCCTAAAGCTAGGGAGCTTAGGTACAGGCAGTTGGAGTTTCCAGAGGAGGTCTCAAACGATCACGTGGTTTGCGGATAATAAGAACAGTTGGGAACGTAGGTAACGCGTTACTTATATGAAATAATTGCAAAGACCTACATCTTTTTTACTTTAAATTTGTTAAACACCAAAGCTAATTTCATTTTTCCCATTTTTGTTAACTAAATCCTCAGTAATCAATTGTATTTGATTGCATTTGTAATCTAATTTGAAGTCAATTTTCATCTTTCATTTTTGTAAGCTAAATCTTCAGTAATCAAATATGTTTATAACTGCAATGCACATGGTACCATAAGTTGTAATTTAAACATATAGTTAATATATAATTGTTTTTAATTTACCTTTTTTGATTTATCGTAAGTGGCGTCATATAAATTTTAGATCACCAAAGGAAATATTGTAATCCACGCCTTCAAATAAACTAAATAAATTAACTTTTGCTCTATCCTTACAAATTGCTGAATGAGCCAAATAATAAGTTATAAGTGCGACTGAGCTAGAAATTCATTACTTTCGATTTTTGTGTATGCTTAGTTTGGAAACCATTCTTCGGTAACCGGGTAACCGACCCTTTTTTTTGAGAAAGTTCCAATTTTACAGCCTAATAGTGTACGAGGAAAAGGGTTTTTGTGAACTCGCAGACCTCCAGGACTATTTCATACGAGTGTTTGGGAAAGTATACTTCCCGAATTGTTTTGCGTGCAGGAAATTGCACTTTTCCGCACTAGCACGTGAAAACATTTGTAATAGTATATTACAAAACAAGAATGGTAGGTAAGTAGCTTATTACAAACGAGTAACATTACTGCACGAGCGAGCGCAGCGAGCGAGGGTTCTAATCGAACGAGTTTGTAATAAGCAAATTACCATTCAAGTAATGTACAAGGTGTTTTTTGTTTTTCGCATTAGACAAAAATGTTAAATACAAAGGTTGTGCAGAATAATGTAAACTATTTGCAGAATACTTTTATATATACAAAGTGTTGCAGAAATGAGTGATAGATTAATGTTATATTTTTTTAAATGAAACGCCCTGTATATTGTTAATTTTTTGGGATCTCCTAAGAATTCTGAATATTATTTCTATAACATGTCCTATACCTAAATGTAATAGAAGAACTGGAATCTAGAATATATATTTTTGAATGTAACCGCTTAGTTTAAATGCGAATATGTCGAAAACTATTACATTTAGGTATAGAACATGTTATAGAAAAAATATTCAGGATTTTTATGAGATTCTAAAAAATTAGTAATATACAGGGTATTTCATTTAAAAAGAGACAACTTTAACTTGTCATCATTTCTGAAACATCTTGTATATATATAAATATATGCTGCAAATAGCTTACATTATTCTGCACAACTTTTGTATTTAACATTTTTGTCTAATGCGAAAAACAAAAAAGTTAAGAGGGGGAGGGTAGGGGCTCGCGAGACCGAGACCGAGACCGAGACCTGGCAAGTCTCGGTCTTGGTCTCGAAGAAAAAATGTAGTCTCGGTCTCGGTCTCGGGTCTCGAAGCTCGAGACCGAGACCGAGACTACCTTGGTCTCGGTCTCGGTCTCGGTCTTGTCTCGGTTTGGTCTCTGAGCAAATAAAAAGTAATTAAATAATTTACTGTTTTATTTCGTTAATAACACAAACGTTCCTTCGGAATGTTAAGTTAATTGAAACATCTAATAAGTGTCTTTTGTGTATCAGTTCTTGGTGTAGATGTGATATTAGGGATAAACTTCTTAAATAATTTTACATTTTTTGTTTGCAACAGTTGTTTGGATAATAATAGTTAACTTAAATAGGTACCTAATAATATTTTAATATATTTCATGTTAGTTTCTAAATTGTTGTTTTGATATAAAAATGCTTACCTCTAATGTAGGTAGGTATACAAGTGATAAGGATTTTTAAGTATGTACAGGGTGTCCCAAATTCGAGCCTCATCATTGGGATCTCGGGAACTAGAAGAGATACGAGGTCGGTTAAATGGAGGCAAAGTTGCGCGATTTGATGCTGATCAAAATGCCACCTTACAAGTTTAAAAATTCCTAACACTTCCGAAGATTTTTGAAAAAAAAAACGAATATTCGCGATTTCATTTTTATTTTTTTATGGCTTTATTTGAATACATATAGCAAAATAAATTTTACATTCTCATTGTTACTTTTTCTTTTCTACAAGACGGTGTTATCAGATTTTCAAACCGACGTTTCGTCTTTGAGCTGCCATCATCAACTTTGTTTTTTTAAATACGGCCCTGGATTTTTTATTACGGACTTTAAGAGCTTCTAAGGTCCCAGAATCAATGATGTATCGCACTTATTCGAAAAATTGATATTAATGGCATTTTCCATAAGAACTCATGTGTTGGAGAGAGACAGAAAACAAGTTTTTGGTAAGATATTACCAGGAAATCATTACAATGCTTTTTTCGAAGAGTATGCGATACAACAATGAGAATGTGATTTATTATTTGTTCCAAATCTAATCCCACACAACTATTTACGTGGGTAAATTGCTAAAAATTTGGCCAGAGCCTATGGTTTGAAGGTTGACACTTTAATGATAATTATATTATTTATTAACTACTTCTTATGTTAGTTTTTAAGCTTTCTTTATGCAAAGCATTAATGCGTAAAAAAAAGGTTTTTGTTTTTAATCCTATTAAAAATCTATTTTCTGTCTCTCTCTAACACATGAGTTCTTATGGAAAATGTCACCAATATGAATTTTTCGAATAAGTGCGATACATCATGGCTTTTGGAACCTTAGAAGCTCTTAAAATCCGTAATAAAAAATCCAGGACCGTATTTAAAAAAACAAAGTTGATGATGGCAGCTCAAAGACGAAACGTCGTCTTGAAAATCTGATAACACCATCTCGAAGAACAGAAAATGTAGCAATGAAAATGTGAAATTTATTTTGCTATATCTATTCAAATAGAGTCATAAAAAAATAAAAATTATATCGCGAATAGTCGTTTTTTTCCAAAACTCTTCGGAAGTATTCGGAATTTTTAAACTTGTAAGGTGGCAATTTGATCCGCATCAAATTGCGCAACTTTGCCTCTATTTAACCAACCTCGTATCTCTTCTAGTTTCCGAGATTCCAATGATGAGGTTCGAATTTGGGACACCCTGTACACATAAAAACTAGGTACCGATTTATGTGAATTTTATTGTCAAAGTCAACGCTTTTTCTTCTTATTTTTTACATTTCTTATCAGTTGTAACGTAGCCATACAAAGTGGTCATTTTCAAACATTCTGTATTATGGATACATTTATTTTGAAAACTCTTAAAATTTAACGGTATACAGGGTGTCGCGAAATTAGTGGACGACATCAACCATGTATTTATCGGTCAAAAATAACTAAAACTTTTCTTATAAATATATATCGGGAAGGGAGCTAGAGCCTCTTAAAAATGGGCCCCTGAATATGGTTTCCTTTAATTATTTCCGAAACGGTGTAAAATAGAGTTTTAAAATTTTGGGATTCTACTAACTTTAATATTCTGAATTTAAAAATGGAATTAAAAATAAAAAATTTTAGTCAGGTGCGAACATTTTAGGGGGTGAATCTAAAAATTAAATTTTTTGGGCTAACTTTTTATATATTTTTTCTTCTAATTTTGAAAATTTGAATTTTTTTTTTCGCAAAAAAGTGCCTCTTAGTTTGCTTCGCTAGGACGCAGCGTTTTTGAGAAAATCGGATTTTAAAGTATACTGACTGCCAAAAACGGATGTAAAATGAAGGTTATAATTTTTGATATTCCCCAAAAATTCCTTTTGACGTTACACAACTTCATATTATTATAAAATAATAGAAACACTTGTTCCAGAAAAAAGTTTCAAAATTTGAAAAACTATAGCATTCAATTTACACCCGTTTTTGGCAGTCGGAATATATTTATAATCCGTTTTTCTCAAAACCCTGCGTCCTAATGATACGAAATAAGAGGCACTTTCTTACCCAAAAAGAAATAAAATTTTCAAAATTTGTAAAGAAAATAAGAAAATAGCCCACAAAAAAGTTGACGTTATTTTTTTATATTTACTCCCAAAATGTTAGGCATTTTTCTTATTCCATTTCCGAATTCTAAATATTAAACTTAGTGTACTTAGGGGAATTCCAAAATTTTAAAACTCTATTTTACACAATTTTGAAAATAATTAGAAAAAAAACATCTTTAGGGGCCCACCTTTAAGAGGCCCGTAGGAGGCGTTTCCCGATATATGTTTATAGAAAAAAATTACGGTATTTTTGATCAATAACTATAGGGCTAATGCTTCATCCACTAATTTTGTGACACTCTGTATAGGTATACGGTATATAATGTATAAGTGGATATGGTCAAAGGTGGCCATTTATCTTTTAATATAGGTACTAATCTGACACGGTTGTACCAGAAGCAGATATCCAGTTGATTTAATGGATACGCGATGTTTTATTACCTTGTAGATATTGCGAAAAATGTGAAAAATCATAGCTGTTTATTGCTTGGAAATGGCTCAAAATAAGTTATCTACATAATTACATATTATGTACATAACAGTATAACCTTTCTTCTAGAATCATAAAAAGAAACAGCCCAATTTAAAAGAAACAAGCGTTATATCCGGATTTGCACGATTTTTCAATTTTTTGGTTGATTGGACCCCGTTGGCATAAATTGCCAATAACATACATAAAAATTTGATTTTTTCAGAAAAATAAGTTTTGAAAATTTAACAAATAAAAATATTTTTCGAGACCGAGACCGAGAGTCTTGTTACCTTGGTCTCGGTCTTGGTCTCGGTCTCGATAGGTAAGTCTCGGTCTCGGTCTCGATTCTAATTTCCAGGTCTCGGTCTCGGTCTCGGTCTCGTTTTCGAGACCGAGACCGAGACCATAGTCTCGCGAACCCCTAGGGGAGGGAGACATCATAAATGATCACCGTGTACTTATACTTTTTCTACGACTATTTTTAAAATGTCGGGTGGCTCATTATTTAAGTTTTAAATAATGGAATTATCAACATACTTTATTTATACATTATAGTTTATAATATTAATTAAACAAACTAAATCTAATAAAATATAAATTCGTTTAAACTATATATAAATTCTGAATTTAATTAAATTTGTAATTAAATAATTATGATTTATTTATTATCATTATTGGTATTAAAGTTAATAGTAAAATTTTTACAAGTTTTTATTACAAAGGGAACTATTGATTTTTCAGATACATTTGTATTCATTGTTAAGATATTTGATGAAATACTTGATTGTGTTTCATTGTCTTCAACATTATTCATGGTAGAGTTGAATGGTAAATTATTGTCGATAGATTGAAATATTCTTTCAGAGGTTGCTGTTTTGTTTGCAATATTGCAATGGATTCATCTACGTATCCCTCCCCTATAGTAGAAGATTTCCATCCACCAAGTCTCTTCAGCGCCATTAATTGTAGCGGATGTCCTTCTGAAGCAATGACCGGTGTACGAAGCGGCGCGGCATCGGGCAATTTTAAGTACTTTGCTACTTTGCAATATTTTTTCGTACTGCTCCTAGTTTATTGATTCCTACTGCTTGCCTTATTAGTTTTCCTTTTTGGCAATTTAGAAAAGAAATGCAAGTACGGTTTCCTTTACAGCGTTTCACATTCTTATATATTTCGTGCATATATTATAAAAAATTCCGGAAACAATGAATGACCTCGGTATTTTATTTTCGTATCAGAAATTTTGATATTAAGAATTTTCACAGTATCTTCGAAAACGCTCGTTTTCAAGTTTTTAAGTTCTTGTTTTCTGTAAGCTCGAGAAATTCCAATGATCAATGCTACTTTCGTAAACAGAAATTCCCTATCCGGATAGCTTGTTCCAATTTTTTTTTTATTTCTTCCGCTGCTAAAATTTTTGATATTTTGCTCTTGTAGCCGTCCTACTGTCTCTTCAAATAAGCTCTTAATTTACTATAATTTTCGATGTTAATATTGTGCCTAATATTTAATGCTGCTCGTAACATTGAATATATCGCCCAAAGCGAAGAGGATTTAAATGTCTAATATGCAAGCAATAGTTATTTGTGCAACAATTGTGTAAAGTGACCCTTTTTTATGAATGGGAATAATGTCGCATGGGCCGTAGGCGAATGCTACAATCCCATGAATATAAAATAAAACGAAATTTTCTACTACCGAAAAATATATGAAAAAACAAAAATATTATTAAATGACTTTACGCACTAGTACGTAAAATAAATTATTATACGCACTTGTGCGTAATATATATTTTTTTATGCACTGCCTTAAATGTCAAAAGATATGTCAGATTTACTTTACACCCTAGTGCGTAAAATAACTTATTTAACGCACTCCACATTAAAAAGACGTATTTAACGAAACTTGGAGAGTGCGTAAAGTGAGTATTTTACGCACGGTAGTAGAAAAAATATTTTCCGAGTGCGTACTCGCCTAGTTATCCATACTCCATTCGTCCATTCAATAAACTTTTGATAAACCTTTTCGTATCTGTCCTTTGATTTTTCTGGTAGAATATTATTTATTGCTGAAGCGGCTTAAAGAACAATTTCTGGCGGCGTTGCGCTAATTTCAATATCGGAGTCACTTATATTTTTTTAATTTAGGTTATTTATGAAAATCGCTGTCAACGAATACTAATAATAATTATTAACGATTTGCACGTCAAATCGCAATGGGAAAAAGTTGTACGTAAACGTGCGGAAAGTACCTTTTTCGCACACGTAGGCAAAAGTGTCACTTTCCGCACTTGTTAGGAAAGTATCTATTATACACTAAAAATTCAAATTTATCGCAACCCATCAGGGAATTGACTTCGATTTTTCTTTTTTAATTAAGTAACAAATAAAATATCTCGTAGAACAACAGCTTCTAACAATTTTGTCATTCACGTCATACTCTAGATTAGATCTAACTTAAACAGAATTTATGCACTCGACGTGCGTTTCGCTCACCATCAGGAGATGATTAAAACTTAGAATTAAAAAGAGCTGTAACCTTCTCGTGATGATGCTAACTTGATAACATGTTTAGCGAAACCCGCGTTGAGTGCAGAAATTGTGGATAAAACTCTGTTTTAGTGCATTTTGCCGAAGGTTCCAAACTCCAACATAGTCTAGCTTAGATAATCGCCATATTTAATAAGTTTTTAAGAAAGATCTTCAGGGATATCGATTTTCTTCAGATGATAAGCTGGAATATGTTGAAATTCAACATTTTAAAGTAAAATCTTTAATCTGCTATTTTATGGTTATTGCTTATGAAACTCTGTATTAATTACAAATCATAAATATTTATATAAATTTATCTATGTGTTAACTACTTTCAGTGTGTGCTACCACTCGGCATGAATGATGTCATATCTGGAACACTAATAGACAACTAATTGCATTCTAATTAAACCAGATTGAAGAGCTATAATTATTATTGAATTCGGGTGCGATAAATAAGATGTTATCAAGATGGTTTATCTACTAATTTAACTGCAAACGGCATAGATAAATAATTAATCATCCATATGGCATTCGATTTATTGGCAATTTGTCTCGGTAAAATGAAATCAAAGTTGACAACTTTATTAGGAAGCAGCAGATTTTAGAGATATAATACGTAGGTATATGTAATACCACATGCTACAAACTACAAAGGTGTATTTTAAGTACTACTTTGATGTTTCTGCGCAGTATAATGATATATGATACATTGCACAACAAAATAAAAATGTATTTACACAGGAATTTATTTCACTTTATCTATCGAGGTAGTAGTTAGTAGTGCTATCCTAAACATGTCCCTCAAATATGCGTTTTGGTCACGTTAATATTCAGATATTATATGCAGATGACAGTCAGAGGCTCTTTTCTTTTCCACCTGAAAATTGGAATATAGCTATTACGTAATTATCGAAGGGAGCATTGTAATGTTGTTTTGTAAAATGGGATTCTTCTGGGCAATCTCAGTATCAGTATGAATTATGTCAATATTAAATTTAAAGATGAGGTTAGAAATCTGGGGTTGATTATGGATGGATGCCTATTTAAGCATAGAGGCCAATTCCACGGGCGTAATACCTCCTCCTAGAAGATCTGCTGGAGAGGCAGAGTTTCAGAGATTTTAACAGTGTCATCCAAAAGTCTACTTTGCGAATTTACAAAAATATTAATATATGTTTGAAATAGCTTACTGATTTATGATAAGTAGATTGCGAGCCTTTTTACTTCTTATTTAATTTGAAAATCATAATTTGAAAATTTTTCGATTTTTATTATCGTTTTAAATATTCTGCACGGTATAGTTTTTTCAAATAAAATTATCATCATATCAATTAATCAGAGGTTTTATTGTCAAAAAATATTAATTTTTGTTGAAAACGCATGAATATAACTCATTAAAAAAGAAAAATATGCGAAATGTCTATTATTATATGTTCTAAATAAAATTAAAGTTATGTTAACTATTTAAAATAATGAAATGAAAAAAAAATCAAGGAAAAATGAAGAAGACAAAGCAACCTCTCTAGGAAACTAAGTTATTTTTAAAATCTTTAAATATACTTATTGAAAAAATTAAATAAAGTATTAATCGATAAACATCCCTGAGGCAATATGAAATTGTTTTTCTTAATTCAAACAGCCAAACTCACTTCATGCCTGGCCCCCCGCTCGCTTCGGGATCGCAACATATGGGCTAAAACATCCCCCTAAACTAATTTCCATAATAAGGGCATTTGGCAATAAACCATATATATATATATATATAAACTAATCTTTTTAAGTATATGCAATAAACCAATAAACGAAACGAAGCGAAATCGCAGAACGGAAAATGTTGACAAACGGACCGCGGAATGTCAGTCACTCCATCCCGCCGACAGTAAGCGACTATATACCTACGCGAATACGACCAATAGAAAATAAGCGCACTCGATAGTTTGCTACGCGTCGTAAAAATTCCAGATTGAAATGTTAATATTAAGAAAATAATTACTCTGCATTTTTATGTAAATCAACTTAAAATCGGTTCCTGTTATTATATTAAAAGTTTTGTATAGCATTATTGTTAAGGATCACCTATTTTTCTGATGCATGACATATACAGTGTGTCCGCTTAAGTTCGCACCATATGGGAAACTTTTTTTTTATGAATTTTACGGAAAAAAGTTATTCTTTATAAAAAGTTCTGCTTGGTCCAAAACCTCAAATGCAACCATCATATATCAAATTTTTTCAGTACGTATACGAGGTTTGTCAGAAAATATGAATTTTGCCCAACACTAAAGTAAATTTATTTTTGAAAATATCGAAAACTTTAACTAGTTATCTCTTTATTCGTTAAACATTTGATAACTTTTACGTCTATTAACTTCTATGTTGCATTATTTTGATGATGCATTAAAATAATTGATAAATTTCAAAATTATTTATTTTACAATATCATCAATCAATTGAGATTACCAGATCTGTGGTCTTAAAAACCTATAATTTATTAAATAAAAATCTTTTTATTTCTCTTCAAGTAAGTGCAAGGCATTTGTATTATCTTTATAATGAAAACCACGTACCAAAACTAACAGAAATAGTATACTAGAAAGTAAAAATATTTTATTTTATGCAATTGCGCTGCTGGATTAAAAAACGGAAAAAGAAACACTTCGTAAATCTTCAAAATTAAAAAAATAATAATCGTCAAATGCTGAGCCCGAGCGATTGATTATTGACGAAGATCAGCAACCGCCCTATACAGAACTAGAACAGCATATAGATAGAAACACTGGTAAACATAAGGCTCATGAAGATGTCGAGAACAAAGCTTCATCTAGGTATTGTGGATTTTGATTTTGCCGAATCCTCTATATGACCTAATAATTAAATCATCGTTTATTTGAAATAATTCTTACAATGTGAATCTAAATTATAAAATAAACTACTCAAAAATGAATAGGGATATTGATTTTTTTTGTATTTTTTTGGAACCCTGTATTTTTTGCATGAAAGCATGTAGAGGAACCTGCATTTTACAGTGGGTGGATAATTTTATTGGCTTTTCAATGAGTTAGAGGTCTTTTGTTGAAGGTTTTAATTTTCAAATATACAGGATGCTGTAGAAAGGGTTGCAATATCCATTATTTTTTATTAACTCTTAAATTTTAGATAAGGGGTTTTGTGCCACATTATGCATCTTTTTTTTTTTTTTACTAATGTATATGGCAGTGGCACACACACCAAAGGTAGATCCTATGGCGCTCGACGAGCGGTGTGTGTGCGAAGATGTTGATTGACACGGTTCTTGAATATTTGTAGGTTGTAATTAGTGGGAAACAGATGTCCTGGAAGTGAGTTCCACAGTGATGCAGTGCGCCAGACAAAGGAGTTCTGGTAAAGCGATGTTCTAGGTGTTTCTAGTTGTACGACGAACTGGTGCGCTCCTGCCGTCTGTCGGGACTGCCTGACAGGAGTTGCCAGGGGCGGGATTATGCGGGCCAAATCCTGGGAACATCTGCCGTGAAAGTATCTGTAAAACAGAGACATCTCGGCCACATGTCTGCGATGTTCCAGACTATCCAGATTCCGGGTCAACTCCGGATCGCCGACGAGACGCACAGCCCTCTTCTGAATGGATTCCAGCAGCTGTAGGGTATGCTTTGGTGCGGCACCCCAGATATGTGAGCAATATTCTAAGCACGGTCTTATTTGCGCTTTGTACAGCAAGAGCAACTGCTGCGGTGTATAGAGTTTTTTGTTGCGAAATAGCGCACCAAGCTTCTGGGAGGCTGATTTTGCGATGTTAGCAACATGGTCATGCCATGACATATTGCTGTTGACCGAGACACCCAGCAGCCCGATTGACGAGGATGAAGGAATGGTCGATCCTGCCATAATGATGTCAGGGCCCGCTGTATTGGCCCTCTTAGTAAACGTTGCTGCTTGGGTCTTTGCTGCATTGAACTGGACCAAATTTCGGTCGCCCCAAGTTTGAACTTTCTCCAGGTCTTGATTAATTGCTGTAATCTGCTCCTGTCTGCGGTGATGAGTCTCAGTCGCTGGTAAGGGTTTTTCTGATCTAAAGTGGGAGACAAGGGTACTGTCATCTGCAAAACTGTAAACAGGATTATTCGTTTCGATCAGCAGGTCATTAATATAGATGAGGAACAGAGTTGGTGAAAGTATTGCGCCCTGAGGCACGCCCGCGTTGATGGTAAATGTGTCCGAGATGTGTCCATCGACTGCAACATGTAGGGATCGGTTCTTAAGGAAACTGGCCAGCCAGCTGCAGAGAGAGGCGGGCAGTCCCAAGGACGGCAGTTTGTTGAGCAGTCCGTCATGCCAAACTCTGTCGAATGCCTTTGAAATATCCAACGCAATCGCTCGAGACTCTCCATAGTTTTCAATTGCCCTACTCCATATATGAGTGACATAGGCCAATATATCTCCTGTCGATCTCTCTTTGCGAAAGCCGTATTGATTATCGCTGATTATTCTGTTGTTCTCGAGGTACTTGAGTAGTTGCTGGTTGACTACACGTTCCATGACTTTGGAGATTATTGGAAGCAAGGCAATCGGGCGATAGTTTGAGGGCGTGGTTTTCTTGCCTTTTTTTGGAACAGGTTGCACTCGAGCGACTTTCCAAGAGGATGGGTAAATCCCTTTTCTGTAAGAAAGAGAAAAAAGCCTGGAAAAAACAGGTGTTAGTTCGTTGGCGCAGTTCTTTAGCACGATGGCAGGTATTCCGTCCGGTCCTGATGCCTTTTGCGTATCTAGTTCTTTAAGGATTTTGCGAATATCACGATGAGAAAACTTGACTTCTGTCATGGTGGTGTTGATGTTCGGTATAGTGGGGAGAGTCTTGCTTTGGGGCACGTCTAAGGTAGAGTGCGATGAAAACATTTTGGCGAGCATGTTTGCTTTTTCCTTGGCTGTAGTCGCCGTGATGCCACGTTCGTCCGTCAAAGGTGGGAGAGACGTTTTTGTAAAGTTGTTACTTACTGCCTTTGCTACCGACCAGAAATTCCTGGAGCCACTGGGGCATTGCAAAAGTTTATTCCTGATCCTTTGATTGTGTTTGTCCTTAGTTTCGTCGATCACACGCTTGCACTCGTTTCTCGCTTCGATAAAATAATTGCGATTTTCAGCGGTCTGATTTTGCTGCCAGTACTTATAGGCTTGCTGTTTCCTTCCTACAGCTCTTTCGCATCTTTTGTCGAACCAGGGCTTTCCTTTTGATGGTAACTTGATGGAATTTGGGATGTATGCTTCCATTCCTGAGGAGATTACTTGCATGATCTCTTCGCAGCAGTCTGACGGGTCGTCAGTGGCAAAGCAGACGTCGAGCCAAGGAAAATCTAGGTAAAACTGCCTCAGATCATCCCAGTTTGCAGAATTGTAATGCCAGATTTTGCGAGGCAATGGTGGATCCTTCTGTATGAGTGGCAATTCACAAACCGTTGTAATAAGTTTGTGGTCGGAGGTACCTAATGGCGGACCAACTGTAACCTTGTACTGGTCAGGATTGGTGGTCAGAAAAAGATCCAGGAGGGCGGCGAATTCGCCCCTCTCTGAGATTCGAGTTGGTTCGTCTACAAGTTGAGTAAGCCCGCAGCTGATGGCAAATGCTTCAGCCTCTCTACCTTCGTTGTCGGTCTTGTTGTGATGTTTGAGCCAGTTGGTGTTGTGGGCATTGAAGTCTCCCAGAACGATTATTTCTGAACTGGGGTGATCGACCTGTATTGAGTCAAAAGTGGTAGCTAGTGTTGAGAAAAAGCTTTGGTAGGCTCTATCGCTCGGAGGGCGATAGAGACAACATATAAACTTGGTTAATCCCTTGGCGGTGAACTTGAGCCACATGACGTCAAGGTTGTTCGGTTCGAGTGTTTCCTCGCGATGACATGAAAGGTCGCTTCGGACAAAAAGGCATATTCCGAACTTATATCTAAATCGGGTATGTAAGTCGTAACCAGGATAGAGGTAGTTCACTGTTGTTGTTGTAGAACATACTTGTGTTTCTGTAAGGGCCAATATGTGTGGTCTATTTGCTTGTAGATGTTGGTGTACCGAATTTATGTTTGTATTTAGGCCTCTTATGTTGCAGAAATCTATTCTAAATTGGTTCGGTATCTTTGCTGTCTGTGAAATGCGGAATGAAGGGCTCCCAGGGCCACCCAGCGCCCGGAGATCCGAATGGCCGGGGAGTTTACCTCCGGAATATTTTGATCCTGGAAGCACCATCATGTCCATATATTCCTACTGTGAAACCCGGGATCACCAGCGCGGAAGCGGAACGTGATTTGGGAAAACCACTTAGCGCTCCCCAATTCTGGTGGGGTGGTCTTTCACCGGACGATGCGAGTAGGCTTATGCATCTACCACCTTATGCATCTGTGTGAACTTCTCTCGAAAGGATTTTGGAACCACTTGCCTACTGGGAAAAAGGCAAATATATGGCGCGTCCCAGTTTCGGTCATCGCTATTAAAATCTCAAACTCCATTTAGTAAAGTTTTTAAGATCTTTGTTAACAATTTAAATCATTTAAAAACAATTTTTTCTCCAATTTTATTTACAAGTTTTAAAGATCTTTGTAAAAATTTAAATCATTTAAAAATATTTCTTTCTCCTAGTTTATTCACAAGTATAAAAGCATAATAGCAATAAGAATAATGAGAGAAACATTTAAAAGAATTTAGTACAATAATAAAAAACGTATAGCCCCAGCATGAGCATCGATAACAGCTCTGCACCTGACTGGTCGAGTTGTATGCTCTGTAAAGTCCCACACATCTTCTATAGGATTATGATCCGGAGAGAGGGCTGGAAGGGGAAGTTGATTTATTTCTTCGTCTCCAAACGTATTTAAAACCACTTGCGCTCTATGCGGCCTTGCATTGTTGTCCAGCAATATAAAATTATGCCGTCCAGATTTAACGCAGGTCCCAAAATGATCTCTGCGTTATATCGCTGGTCACTGAGAGATCCATCAAAGATATGGAGATCAGAACGAAAATCCATCTAGATTCCTGCCCAGACCACGATACCTCCACTACCGAACGCAACAACAGATTGAACATATTGAGGTGAAGTACGATTTCACGCATTTCGGTAAACTATCGGACGTCGACTGTCATTATGCAGATGCAGACAAAATCTTGACTCATCTGTAAACAAAATGTCATTCCAAGGCGATTCCTCTTCTAAGCGTAACCATACCCAATGAACTCGCTGTTTTCTGTGGGCAGCAGTTCTTGCTGAGCTTCTCAGAGACGATATGATGAAATCCCTACCTCACGTAAGCGATTTCTGGCAGTGGTTTTGAAAAAGGCTTGTTGCAGATGCCGTGCAGTAGAAAATGGGCGCATTCTTACATTAATGATAAGAAGTCGATCTTGTCGAGGAGTTGCTACCCGCAGTGATCCACTTCCAGGTCTTCTTTCAGCAATGCCAGTTTCTCTGTACCGAGATATAGTTCGCGAAATAAAGCTCTGCGTTGTTCTCAACACTGCTGCGATCTCAACTTCGCGATATACTCTTTGGTCCTGCGTACGGCAATATTTGACTGTTCCATTGTCAAGTGATTTTGCTGCATGTTGCATTCCCAAATGGAAACTGGTACTTTATCAATAAACACTAAACATTTAATAAATGAAATTAGTACCTCGGAAAAAATTATTATTTATGCTTTTGTAACTTAATATCTATGAAGCGTACTGAAAAATTAAATGGATAAATAACGTTAAAGTGACACCGGGTTACATGATATTAATATATACCTATATTTTGAGGTCAATATGTTTCAATGGAAATGTAGAAAAGTATTGATCGAGCTTGTATAATTGCCTTATTTTTCTCAGTAGGCAAGTGGTTCCAAAACCGTTTCGGGAGAAGTTAACACAGATGCAGAATGCGACATAAAAATTAATAAAAACCCGTTATCCAAAAGTTTAGAGTTAATCGAAAATAATGGATATTGCGATCCTTCCTAAAGCACCCTGTATATTTGAAAATTTAAACCTTCAACAAATAGCTACTAAATCATTGTAAAGCTAATAAAATTCTCCACCCACAGTGAAAAGCAGGTTCCGCTACATGCTTCCATGCAAAAAATACAGGACTTCAAAGAAATACAAAAAAAATGCATTTTTGAGTAGTTTAGTTTCCCGTAAATGAAACTGGTAGCAAATTTTCAGCAATTAGCATTAGCAAAGGGCGAAAAGATAAATAGAAATTCAAAGAACACACACGCCCGTCGTATTGTGCCTTTTTATAAAATTTATTTTCTTCTATTGAATTCTCAAACCTTAAATTCCATCGGCAAAGAGTGATCACCTGTAACTTAATGTAAAATCTAGTAGCTCCGCTAAAATAATTAAACTTGAAGTTCACCATCACAAGGCCGAACAAGCTCAACGACTTTTAAGGAAAAATTTCAGCTGTTCTTAAGAAATTGATAGTAACGTATGTGTTATAAATGGATTTAGATCAGGTTTTGTTGATGACCACATTAACAGACTCAGATATGTTTTATCTTTTGCAGCTCTCATACTACAATTTTGGTATCCAAATAGGAGATACCGGAACGGCATTTATGTATTGTCATGAGGGATTAGCCGGACGTGGTTTCAATGAAATTACCTCTTGTTTGTTCTATCTTCTTGAATGAAGGTGTTCTGACTCCCAGGTCAAATTTGATAATATGGTTTGGTAACTCTGCAGGTCAGAACAAATAGGATCATTCTTTTTGTTTTGATATTTTTGATTGCCGATGGCTTATTTCAGTCCATTGAATTTCTTATGTCAGAAAAAAGTCATATTGCCATGTCACGAATTCTTTAAAACCTTCCCTTTACTGCATAAGGAGAGATTCGGATTCTGATTAGAATTAAGTTTGCGTTTGTTTGCCATTCTTTTCTGGCAAAGTTTGCCTTTGCTTTGTTGTTTGTTTTAATTAACTTAATTTTGGTTTTACATACAATAACTTAAAAAGAGCATTTTATGTTCTTATTATTATCCGAGTATAATCTTCAAGTAAGTTGATTTAAGTTTTGGTACCGCTTTTCATTTCATTTAATTGTGTTTATCCCTGTATATTCTATCTGATTGATCCTAAATCACACGTCAGATAACACAAACTATACTATATTCAGCTTTTTTAAAACTATACAAAATACATTCTTTTGGACTAAACTATATTAAAAAGCTTCACCCTTAATATCAATAATATAATTTGTATAACAATATTATCAAAAACCTGGCTGTGAAGTGAAAAAAACCCTCCCCTGTAAAATTTAATTTTCGCAGTTAAGCTACTTCTGCTCTGAAGCGACTAAATATTACTAATCACACACCTGTCTATAATAACCTTTATAAAAGAGAGTATAGACACGCCAGTAACGTACCGATATCCTTCAGAAATAATAGCAATTCCTTGTATTAAGCATCAATCATAGGTCCTCTACCTCAATTTAAACTATTTTTACATTTAGTACCTTCCATACTTTCGTATGCATCTAGTAATCTCTTATTAGATATATTACTATGAATTATGTTTAAATTTTTAGTTATTATTCTGTGATTGTTTTCCAAAGCATGCTTCTGGTTTATGCAACATATTTTTGGTTGCAGTCCATACAACCAATTTCATATAATCCACTTTTTTCCAATATTTCAATTTTGTCCTTTCGACTACCGAATAATATCTTAGCAGAGATGCGATGTGAATGGCCGGGGAGTCTACCTCCGGAATGTTTTGATCCTGGAAGCGCTATCATGTCTATATAGTGTGTAACCCGGACCCTCCACCGCGGAAGCGGAACATGATTCAGAAAAACCACTTAGCACCTCCTAGTTCTGGTGGGGTGGTACTTCACCGGACGATGCGAGTAGGCTGATGCTTCTCACCTACGGCCGCTTCCACTGGAAGCATCGGCCTCAGACTTATTCCTTTTTGGTGCCTAGTGTGAAAGATATGAGAATAGGGTTTGTTGGGTCACTCCCCCAGTATTTCCAGACTTTGGTGTTCTCTAACCTGAAGGAGGACGAGCGAGGGATTTGATGAGCCATATCCCGTGGCAACTCGGAATGGCGGGGGTCTCACTTCCCGTAATCAACTATCATTGATCAGCTCCAGACTTTGTACTTCGGTGTTCTTCAGCCTCTAGGAGGACGATGGGATTTGATGGGCCACATCCCCATGAAATAAATAACCGAATAAGGTTGTAAATTGATTCTTTCTCGGCTTTTCGGGGTTTTACTCTTTTTACTGTTTTATTACATTCTGTAATTTTGAAAATAACGGCAAATTATAGGTTTAGCTTTAACCACTGTACTGGTTGATGATGGGTAACAAAGGGAGTTCCCAGACTAGGCTATTTGGTTTCGCGTTACGCGTGGTAAAGCAGATAGTTAACAAAATATGAGTTTGGTAGTTCATAAGTTTAATTTTAATCATCTTCTGATGATGCTGACATGGTTAGCGAAATGCGCGTCGAGTGGACAAATTCTGTATTGTGGATAGAGCTGTGAGGAAGTGCAATTTGGCGAAGGTTCCAAACCCCAACTGCGGAAAATGAGGTTAACTGACACAAAATGAAAAAAGAGGGAAAATATAGGATACAAAATGTGGGAAGTATTAAGTGTTTTATTAATGTATTAACTACATAGATACAATATTAATTAGCACACTAAACTAGGCACATTCGAATAAAGAACTTTTCATATATTTTTCCCTGCACCTCAATTTAAAATTACCTAACAAAAAGTGAAAAATTAGAGAAAAAATGCATTTTAGACCGAGCTTTATTTAAAAGCCTGACCGAACATACATACCTATATGAATAATGGTACTATCGTACTGCTTATAAAAATATATATATTTTTCAAATTTTTTATATCGTGTAGCATATAGTTTTGATTAAATGGCGAATGCGCTACGAAGAATTTTTGCCTTTCAAGACGTAACCCTGTAAGTTTAATCTGCTAGGCAGTTAAATATGAAAGCTAGGCGAAATTTCTATTGTACATATTCGTATCACAAAATACGTATTCAATTTTAGGACCCCACATTATCCTTACAAAAAAGTAAATTTTCCAACTACACACTTTGAATATTCATATCCATAGGTCGGTTCCATTTGAAATTTCTAGGTGGGTATGTAATTCTATTTTCTTGCTCCCTCTTTCAGCGTGCTTGAATGTACATAAATAAGATTTTTTTATATTGTGAATCGTGCATGTATAAATGAATATGGTTTTTCACCTATTTGTAAATTTGATATACCGATGGTTTATTCCTATATACATATGTATGTAGATATGTATAATGTAATTAGTGAAAGAATACCTATATACCTGTATGTTGGTTACATCGTCTTACTATATGTACGAACGAACTTACTAATAATATCAGTTAAGCCGTTTATCCACAATTTCCAACTCCTAGCAGCAGGTTTAATGGTCAATTTACTTTAACAAAAAAATGGTCTTAAATCGTTTTTTGGAGATTGTTGTAGACTGTTCGGGGTAATATGGCCATCTGTAGGCCTTTCTGCACCTCGACTTAGGTTCGTGACCCTACTCTAATAGAAGACAAGATCACCTAAACTTTCTATAATACTTAAAATCTTTTTTGGAGCTATACGCCAAGATCATTTGTTGTCATGTCAACCTTACCGAAATGTTTAGGTCTGATTACATACAACATGAAACTTCGCACAAAATGCGTTCAATGGTCTGATCATCTTCACTGCAGCGTTCGCTGTTAACTGTACCCAGGTCCTTCAGACTATATCACAAAGGGCAATGCCCAGTGAAATGGCCAGTGATTAGTCTTAATTCATTCTTCTGCAGCAAAAAGAGTCGTTTGGTATTTTTTGCGAGTAACTCATTTCACAAAACTGTGAAGAAGGGCGAGGTCGAGCAAAGTCTGCATTGCAACTGTAGGGCATTTCTGCATAGCCCCTGCAATGCTCAGGCAGGTCAGTCGATGTACTTTTTGCAGTTTATTTTCCACCATTTTTTCCTCGACTTTAGGTCACCATACGATGGAGGCATAGGTGATGATGGGCCTAACAACAGTTAAGCTTGACTATAAGTTCATTTCTGAGCCCCAGGTATTGCCTTGTCAAATTGTCTTTACCAAATATCGATTCCAGGACAGTTTGGAGTCTAGATATTGTAGCTCACTGTAGGTCGTCAGTTCTTGACTGTTAAGCATGGACAATTTTAATAAACGGTACAAGAATCGCCTTATTCGGGTCGACGTTTAGTCCTTCTTTGCAACTCCACTTTGCGATAATATTGAGGGCTATTTGCATTAGGCTACAGATAACCCTTTCGTGCTTGCCCTCTACTCTGACTACTAGGTCATTTGCATAGCCTTGAGTATGAAAGCTAGAGTTTGTTAATTCTCTTAATAGGTCAAGCATATACTAAAGCATGTTGAGTCGTTGCCAATGATTGAATCTAGTTTATTATGGAAGGCTTAACTCATTTACATGCGAATGTCTTCTCTAGGGATTTAAATGAGGACACCTTCTAGTCCTAATCACCCTAACCTAACTTCACACATTTGGAACATTAAATTAAAAGTGCTTTGAATAAATCTTCTTTCATCGAAAGGAGCTCATCAATGTTTGGTTGAAGCAAATCAAAGAATATTACCTCTTTGCATGGTAACTTATAGGGTTGAAAGCTATTTTTCGCCCATTTGACTTTATTGGAAGTGAATATTTATCCCGCCAGGGCCGTTCGTCTCCTGTTTGGAGTGTGGAGCCTGAAGAGTGAGCCTCTAGGAGGACCTCTACTAGACTTGCTTACCGTTAGCAAATTTTCTATTAGGCTGTTTGAGTAAGCTCATACCGTTCGAGTGATCCGTTGTCAGAAAATTTTGTAGCCGAATCGCCGTAGCCAGTTTGTGGATACTCTCGTAAAATTGCTTCGATATTCTTCTTTTTAGATCTTTTCAGCTCTTTATTATATTCAGTCAGGGAGTTCTTGTTTTTGTCCCAATTCTCTGATTTTTTTGTTAAATTCACGAGCTTTGTTATCTCAATTCTGAGTTTACTGAGTTCCCTGTTACAACAAGTATCTGGATTCCATGTAGTAGGGTAAGTAATAGGCTCATATGACAAAGAGTTATTAGGCTATGCAGGTTGTTGCAAGTTGTTTCTAAATCTTCTAGGCTTCCAATAGAGTAGTTTGTTCTACCTATATCCAATCTTATGCGCTCTTTGTATAGCGCACAATAGGATACTATTGGATTCTTACTATGCTCGTTACAAATGGCGACAGCCTCGATGTAAAATCTGATGTGCATGATCGCATCGAGAGCTCTTCGAGCACATGCCAATTTTTAAAGTGAAAGCTTCTTTAGCCCCGTTGGGTGTGATTTAAGACTATGAAATGGAAACGGAAAGGCTCGAGGAAGCGGAAAGGCTCGAGGAAACGAAAAAAGCTACACCCTGAGAACAGGAGTGATTTCAGACTCGACCGATGAAACGGAATATATCCTATAGAACTATAGGATGTAGGGATGTAGATAGAACATAGTATACAGTTGTTACATGTTTGCCAAGAGTAAAAAGTAAAAGGTAGTTGTCTTCCGATCACTGACGTTAAGCAACTCGAACGTGGTTAGTACTTGGATGGATGACCGCTTGGTTTAGTTGTATGAATGTTTCACTTCTAGCGCGTGTGAACCGCTTTTAATTTTATATAGTTGTTAATATCGCTCTGCTGAAGTTTTCACTTATGTTGCGCGGGTTTAAGCACACACCTTTTTTATCATAGATATAATAAAGGGACTAGCGAGAGTTAGGTTTAAAACCTCCTTTCTAATCATATTTATTAGGTTGGAGGTGTTAGCCTTGTTATATGTCCGTGTTGTGAATTGACGAAAATTAAAAAGATACTTATCTCTTGTGCTACATACTTAGATTTACTAGAACATGGCAAGGTTGATTTTGTTTTTCTAAGTAAGGGTTCGTTTGCGAAATAAATATTTATCTATATATGAAATGAAAGAGCATGATATTATGACCGATTGCTTATCGATATCAGTTATTTGGTTTAGTTTTGATGGTATACTCTATGCTTGTAAGGTAGTTCATCAGTGTATTTATGATAGATTTTTTCAAAATGTATCTTCAATTTAATAAGCAACATGTACAGGGTGTCCGGTTATAAATGTAACCCCCCTTTAACTTTTTTATTTACCCTCGTATAAAAAAAAGTTAAGTACAAAAGTTGTAAGGATGTTCATATAGTTTTCTGAGGTGTTACTAGAAAAACAATTGAACATCGAAATTTTACTGTGCAAATTAAAATAATGTTTTTTTAAATGGGACACCCTGTATATTCTTCCGGATATCGGTAGAGCTCTTTAAGACGAGTTCAGTAATATAAGGTTTGTTGGGTCTAGCTATAATAGTTACCACGTAAATTGCAAGAATGTCGGGTATCTGATTAGTACTGAACCCCTCTCCTAAATTCTTTATTTGGTGAGCTAGAAAAAAAATTTATACAAAAGTTGTAGGTTCCTTCAGAAACTTTTCTGCGGTGTTACTATAAAAACAATTGAACATCAGAAAAGCTTCTGAAGGAAGAATTTTTTTCTAGCTCACCAAATAAATAATTTATGAGAGGGGTTCAGTAATAATCAGATACCCGACATTCTTGCAATTTACGTGGTAACTATTATAGCTGGACCCAACAAACCTTATATTACTGAACTCGCCTTAAAGAGCTCTATCGATATACAGAAGAATATACAGGGTGTCCCATTAAAAAAAAACATTAATTTAATCTGTACAGTAGAACTTCGATGTTCAATTGTTTTTCTAGTAACACCGCAGAAAACTGTATGAAAATCCTTACAACTTTTATACTTAACATTTTTTTATACGAGGGCAAATAAAGAAGTTAAAGGGGGGTTACATTTATAACCGGACACCCTGTACCATTTTTAAAACCGAAAAACAAGACGGCAAACATTGATTCCACATTAAATACACACAAAGTGACCGTTTTTCTTTACATAATTCATATGGTTGGAACATCGCGAGATCTAAATTGTCAATAACTGGCACCGAATTCATATTAAGTATAGATAACGTTACCTTTGACTTCAAAGATGTTCCCACTATACCAGTCTGGAGTTTATATCATCAGTTTATACCATCAGTTTATCATAATTTCTATAACTGAAACTCAGGTTAATAAAAGACAAAATAAATAAAATAATAAACTGTCACGGAAGCCGAAAAAATGCAGATCTGGAACATGAAGAACTGAAAATATTAGAATCTGACCATTATATATCATGTAATATCTTACATTTTTTAATACTACTTACTCAGTAGCTAATGTAACTGAATTTCATGAAATCTAGACGTACCTACTATAATTTAATTAAATGTAATTTATCTACTAAATAAAAAAGTAACACGAAGAAATGCTCCCAGATTTTAAAAAATGCACATCGAGATAAATGTTTTTCATATTATTGTCTTAGCTTTTAAGCTTTGAAGGTTTCACCTCTACCGCGTGTGAACTGTTTTTATTCTTAGATAGTTTTTAATATCGCTCTGCTGAAGTTTTCACTTTTGTCGTGAGGTTTTAAGCACGCCTTTTTTTAATTGACGTTTTATACCTAACGTTTTTCTCGAGATATTTCACATTTATTGTTTGCCAGTTTCAGTTTCACAGCTTTAGACCGGGAAACGTACTAAAAACAATTTAAAGCCAATTAATAATGATTTGTAATGCCCTTTTCCGCCCACAGTGACATCACATTGCATTGTTGGGGATTAAATTCTAACTGAATTAGGATCCAATCGATGTGTTCGGATCTAAATGGTCAGAGATCGTAAACTAGTTCCATAAAGGAATACTAATATCATAGTCCAATTACTTTCTGTCAATATTTATACATATATATGGTGCAAACTGTTAATCCCTGTGTAAACAACAATCAAAATATCAAGAAATTGATTGCCTTATGCAGAGAGCTTGGACCCTAGCTAAATTATTGTATCACATTGAACATAAAAATCAAAAAGGATCGGAATAGCGAAATAATTTATATTTTTGTGAACAGACGATCTCAATCGAATTCCTTAAGAGCAAAATAAATTTTACTGTTTGGTAATCTTTCAAGTAATATGAAGTGCCTGTGTAATCAACATTCACAACATTAACATTACTAAATGGCTCAATCTTTAGACTGAAATGGATGTCAAGATTGCCACAATCTAAAATAGAAGAGGAAAAAATATTTTTTCTTCAAACGTCAGTAAATCCGTCATTACTCGACTGTGCAGGCGGCCGTGAAGTTTCGTTTTTCCTCCGCCGGAGCTTTATTTTTCACTTTTCCGCCGGCGGACGTAAAAGTGTTGTCATAACAACCTAAATACACTACAAACAGACAACAAAATAAGCGTCAACAACTCAAGATTTATTAAACTACAATTTGTATTTATCACTCAATTTGTGACTGCATTTCTAAAAATCACTAATTTAGGAACAAATTGGTTATTATTTAATTGGTTATTATTTAATCGAACTTACTCAATAACTGCTTATCAATACGGAATTAAAACGCAATCGGAGACGCAATCTTAAAAAAATAATTATTGTTGACAGTGTCCACTGACAGCTTTATGTTACATTATATTCACCGACACCGGTCTAAGCAAGGCCACCTACGACCGTGGTCTAAGCCGCCTTGCGAACCCATTTATCTTTAATAATAATTAGATATACTACTATACTAGATATTACTACTATTACTACTATTAATAATAATTATTATTACTATTAAAAAGAGACGTTTTGCAATAATTTGTCGACATTTGAAGAAAAAACAGCATATTTTATTTGGAGGAAAAGTTACTTTTCATGGCTTGCTCTCTATTACCAGCCTCACTCCGTTCGGCTGTTAAACACGAGCGCGCCATGAAAAGTATCACTTTTCCTCCATATAAAATAATATACTATTTTCTTCAAACGTCAGTAAATCCGTCATTACTCGACTGTGTAGGCGGCCGTGAAGTTTCGTTTTTCCTCCGCCGGAGCTTTTCTTTTCACTTTTCCGCCGGCGGAGGTAAAAGTGTTGTCATAGCAACATAGATACAATACAAACAAACAACAAAATAAGCGTCAACAACTCAAGATTTATTAAACTCCAATTTTTATTTATCACTCAATTTGTGACTGCATTTCTAAAAATCACTAATTTAGGAACAAATTGGTTATTATTTAATCGAACTTACTCAATAACTGCTTACCAATACGGAATTAAAACGCAATCGGAGACGCAATCTTAAAAAAATTATTATTGTTGACAGTGTCCACTGACAGCTTTGTTACATTTATTACCATAACAACAACCTGTGCCTATTCACCGACACCGGTCTAAGCCGCCTTGCGAACCCACTTATCTTTAATAATAATTGGATGTTATTACTATTAAAAAGAGATGTTTTTGCATTAAATTGTCGATATTTGAAGAAAAAACAGCATATTTTATTTGGAGGAAAAGTTACTTTTCATGGCTTGCTCTCTATTACCAGCCTCACTCCGTTCGGCTGTTAAACACGAGCGCGCCATGAAAAGTATCACTTTTCCTTCATATAAAATAATATACTAGTTTTCAAACTTCAAGCATGCATGGATTTCTGTAATCCGGATCAAAATCCTAAAACCTCAATGGACACATCAGATCTAGATAAGGACGAGTATATTAAGATGGAAGATGCTCTATAAAATGTGTGAAACTGTTCATAAAACCACCTCACCAGAACTGGGGAGCGCTAAGTGGTTTTTCTAAATCACGTTCCGCTTCCGCGCTGGTGGTTCCGGGTTTCACGGTAGGAATATATGGACATGATGGCACTCCCAAGATCAAAATATTCCGGAGGTAAACTCCCCGGCCATTCGGATCTCCGGGCCGGGTGGCCGTGGTGGCCCTTCATGCAACGTTTCACTAGATACCGAACCAATTTAGAATAGATTTCTGCAACATTAGAGGCCTAAATACAAACATTAATTCGGTACAGGAACATCTACAAACAAATGGACCACACATATTAGCCCTTACAGAAACACAATATTCGACAACAACAATAATAAACTACCTCTACCCTGGTTACTACTTATACTCCCGATTTAGACATAAGTTCGGAATATGCCGTTTCATCCGAAGCGACTATTCGTGTCACCGCGAAGAAGGACTCGAACCGAACAACCTTGACGTCGTGTGGCTCAAGTTCACTGCCAAGGGATCAACCAATTTCATATGCTGTCTCTATCGCCCTCCGAGCGATAGAGCCGACCAAAGATTTTTTACAACACTAGCTGCCACTTTTGATTCAAAACAGGTCGACCACCCCAATTCAGAAATTATCATTCTGAGAGATTTTAATGCGCATAACACCAACTGACCAGTACGCAATTGCAGTTGGTCCGCCATTAGGTACTTTCGACCACAAACTTATTACAAAGGTTTGTGACACCCACAGGAGGATCCACCATTGCCACGTAAAATCTGGCATTAGAATTGTGCAAACTGGGAAGATCTAAGAGAGTTCTAACCTTGGTTCGACGTTTGCTTTAGCACTGACCAGTCTGTTGCGAAGAAACTACGCAAGTAATCGCCTCGGGAATGGAAGCATAGATCCAAAATTCCATCAAGTTACCGTCAAAAGGATAGCCCTGGTTTAACAGAAAATTCGAAAGAACCGTAGATAGGCAACAACAAGCCTATAAGTACTGGTAGCAAAATCAGACCGCCGAAAGTCGCAGTTATTTTACCGAAGCGAGAAACGAATGCAAGCGTGTGATTGGCGAGACTAAGGAGCAACATAATCAAAGAACCAGGAATAAACTTTTGCAATGCTCCAGCGGCTCCAGGAATTTCTGATCGGTAACAAAGGCAGTAAGTAACAACTTTACAAAAACGTCTCTTCCACCTCTGATGGACGAACGTGGCGCCACGGCAACTACAGCTAAGGAAAGAGCAAACATGCTCGCCGAAATGTTTTAATCGTTCACTACCTTAAACGTCCCCCATTGCAAGGCTCTCCCCACCATATCCAACATCAACACTACCATGACAGAAGTTAAGATTCAGCACCGTGCAATTAGTAAAAGCCTAAAGGAGCTAGATAAGCATAAGACACCACTAACACCCATTTCTTCCAGACTTTTTTCCCTGTCTTACCTAAAAGGGATACCCATCTTCTTTGAAAGTCGTCCGAGTACAACCTATTCCAAAAAATGGCAAGAAAATTTCGCCATCAAACTATCGCCCAACTGTCTTGCTTCCAATAATCTCCAAAGTCATGGAATGTGCATAGTCAATTAGCAACTACTCAAGTACCTCGAGACCAACAGATTAATTAGCGATAACCAATACGGCTTTTGCAAACAGAGATCGACAGGAGGTATTATATTGGTCTATGTCACTCATATATGAAGTAGGGCAATTGAGAACTACGGAGAATCTCGAGCGATTGCGTTGGATGTTTCGATGGGATTTGGCAGAGTTTGGCATGCTCAATAAACTGCCGTACTTCGGAATCGCCAGCGTCTCGCTGCTGCTGGCTTGTCAGTTTCCTTAAGAACCGATTTATGCACGTTGATGCACATCTCAGACACATTCACCATTAATGCGTTAGTGCCCCAGGGCGCAATTCTTTCACCAACTCTATTCCTCAACTATATTAATGACCTGCTGACCATAACTAATAATCCTGCTTACAGCTTTGCAGATGACAGTATTCTTTTCTTCCAATTCAGATCAGAAAACCTTTACCAGCGAGTGAGACATAACACGGCAGACAGGATCAGATTACAACAATTAATCAAGAACTGGAGAAGAATCGAACCTAGGGCTACAGGAATTTGGCCCAGTTCAATGCAGCAAAAACCGAAGCAGTCACGTTTACCAAAAAAGCCAATACGGCGGGCCCTGATATCATTATGGCAGGATTGAGCATTCCTTCATACTCCTCAATCGGATTACGGGGTGTCTCGATCAACAGCAATATGTCCTGGCATGACCACGTTGCTAACATCGCAAAATCAGCCTCACGGAAGTTTGGTGCGCTATTTCGCAACAAAAAACTGTACACATCGCAGCAGCTGCTCTTGCTCTACGAGGCGCAAATGAGACCGTGCTTAGAGTATTGCTCACACATCTGAGGTGGCAGACCTAAGCAGACCGTAAAGCTGTTGGATTTCATTCAGAAGAGAGCTGTGCATCTCGTCGGCGACCTGGAGTTTACCCGGGATCTGGATAGTCTGGAACACCGCAGACATTAAGCCGAGATATCCCTGTTTTACAGATATTTTCACGGCAGAAGTTCCCAGGGTTTGGCCCCGCATCATCCCGCCCCCAGCAACGCCTGTCAGACAGTCACGACAGATGGCAAGAGCTCACCCATTCGTTGTACAACTGGAAACACCTAGAACGTCGGTTTACAAGGACTTCTTTGTCTGGCGCACGGCATTACTGTAGAACTCACTCCCATGACATCTGGTTGTCCCTACTTATAACCTACAACTATTCAAGAATCGTGTCAATCAACATCTTCGCGCACAAACTGCTCATCGAGTGCCATAGGATCTCCCTTTAGTGTATGCCACTGTCATAAGAAAAAAACTAGCTAAAATTAAATATTGAAGAAACTTTTTCAGGGGAAGGGATCATGGTGTGTTATCACTTCTACGATAGATTGTGAGTTCATTAGTGTAGATCATTGTTTCTCAATCTGGATTCCACGGAACCCCAGGATTCCACAGACTGGAGTTTAGAGTTCCGCAAGAAGGTTATTAAAGGAAAAGGAAAACGAAAGCAGTAGTACCCAACAAAATTTTTGTCATACGCTCCCAAAAATAGCTATTTTACGGACTCATTTAAGTCCGTAAAATGCTTCTTTTTCGGACTAGTCCCTAAAAGTCGTCATGGCAGCCTTCACGGACTATTCCAAAATTCCTGAATATGTCTAAATATCAAATTTCGAATGACATGACAAAATTGTCAAATAGTTGCTACGATATCAATTCCTAAAGGTGGAATTCCCTCGGAGCGGCTATCGCTGACGATAATCGCGTAGTGATTATCGCTCAGCGATAATCGCTATAGGTATGTTTTCCAACCAGCGTTCGCGACATTAAATTTCAAGCGAGTATCGGTAATTTTCCTATTAGTTGTTCGTTCGTTCTGTGTCAGTCAGGTCATTGGAATTAGTTTAAAGCGGAGTAGCAAACTACTTGCGGCTTATATGATGTATGAAGAAGCCGAAGATGATGGCATACTTCAAATGTGTGTGGTTCTACGAGATGAGGTCGATACGATATACAGTATGTCCCCGGATGGGGTTAACAAGAGGACTAAAAATTGAAAGATACGATAAATAGTATATTATTTATATGGAGGAAAAGTGATACTTTTCATGGCGCGATCGTGTTTAACAGCCGAACGGAGTGAGGCTGGTAATAGAGAGCAAGCCATGAAAAGTAACTTTTCCTCCAAATAAAATATGCTGTTTTTTCTTCAAATGTCGACAAATTAATGCAAAAACATCTCTTTTTAATAGTAATAATATCTAATTATTATTAAAGATAAATGGGTCCGCAAGGCGGCTTAGACCACGGTCGTAGGTGGCCTTGCTTAGACCGGCGTCGGTGAATTTGTAACATAAAGCTGTCAGTGGACACTGTCAACAATAATTATTTTTTTAAGATTGCATCTCCGATTGCGTTTTAATTCCGTATTAATAAGCAGTTATTGAGTAACTTCGATTAAATAATAACCAATTTGTTCCTAAATTAGTGATTTTTAGAAATGCAGTCACAAATTGAGTGATAAATACAAATGGTAGCTTAATAAATCTTGAGTTGTTGACGCTTATTTTGTTGTCTGTTTGTATTGTATCTATGTTGCTATGACAACACTTTTACCTCCGCCGGCGGAAAAGTGAAAAGTAAAGCTCCGGCGGAGGAAAAACGAAACTTCACGGCCGCCTACACAGTCGAGTAATGACGGATTTACTGACGTTTGAAGAAAAAAGTTATTCTTGATAAAAGTTTTTGCTTCCTCTAAAACTACGAACTGCCCAAAAAAACAATACCTTATATTATACAGAGCGATCACAAATTAACAATACGTGTAATTTTCCAAGAGTAAACTACGTGATTTTATTTTTTTTAATAATGTTAGACAAAAAAGTTGATTGCAGATAAGTTATTGAAATGCAGGAATAGTATTAGCAAGTATACAGGGTGCTACAAATTCCAGTGGCGTAACTAGAAATCCCCCCCCCCCCCGCATATTATTTTGGGGGCCCCCTCGGCGCTTCCTTTTTAGGGCCCCTCTGGGCGGCGGATTGCGGGGGCTGGCGGGGGTATAGCTACGCCACTGACAAATTCGTTTCTTGGTATGGGTATACTTGTTAATACTATTCCTGCATTTCAATAATTTATCTGCAATCAACTTTTTTGATTAACATTATTAAAAAAAAATAAAATCACGTAGTTTACTCTTGGAAAATTACACGTATTGTTAATTTGTGATGGCTCTGTATAATATACGGTATTATTTTTGGGCAGTTCTTAGTTTTAGAGGAAGCAAAAACTTTTATCAAGAATAACTTTTTTTCGTATCTTTCAATTTTTAGTCCATTTGTCCTCTTGTTAACCTCATCCGGGGACATGCTGTATATCTCTAGACCGGAGGAGGGCTTTTTCACTCAATTGATACAAACCCATTTGAAGCCTGACGATAAAAAAATCCGAAAATGTTTCAGATTGAATCGACCTCAGTTTAAACTAAGGAAAAGTCGTTGGTCGCAGCGACTATATTTGCTCTCGGAGAAGGCAGTTTGCGACGAACGCTGCCCCCGGCGATTATCGCCGGAGGCTATCGCTTGGAGGAAAGTGATTCCATAAAGGAACAACAGTATCAGTCTCAGCGCGATCGTCGCAGCGACGAGCGCTGAACGATCATCGCAGCTATCGCTCGGAGGGAATTCCACCTTTAGCTAACTTTTGCGGATATTAGGACTTCAAAAGAAGTGTAAAAAGCGTATAATAAAATTTTGGGAGCGTATGACAAGAAATAGTGTTTGTCACACGTACCTAAATGAAGTTTTTCAGGACTCATCTGCTATTCCAAACTCGGCTAACGCCACGTCCGGAAACAGCAATGATTCGTCCTGAAAAACTCCATTTTAGGTACTTGTAAGAAAAATAACTATTTTCTTCAAACGTCAGTAAATCCGTCATTACTCGACTGTGTAGGCGGCCGTGAAGTTTCGTTTTTCCTCCGCCGGAGCTTTACTTTTCACTTTTCCGCCGGCGGAGGTAAAAGTGTTGTCATAGCAACATAGATACAATACAAACAGACAACAAAATAAGCGTCAACAACTCAAGATTGATTAAACTACAATTTGTATTTATCACTCAATTTGTGACTGCATTTCTAAAAATCACTAATTTAGGAACAAATTGGTTATTATTTAATCGAACTTACTCAATAACTGCTTATCAATACGGAATTAAAACGCAATCGGAGACGCCATCTTAGAAAAATAATTATTGTTGACAGTGTCCATTGACAGCTTTATGTTAAATTCATCGACACCGGTCTAAGCAAGGCCACCTACGACCGTGGTCTAAGCCGCCTTGCGAACCCATTTATCATTAATAATAATTAGATATTATTACTATTAAAAAGAGATGTTTTTGCATTAATTTGTCGAGATTTGAAGAAAAAACAGCATATTTTATTTGGAGGAAAAGTTACTTTTCATGGCTTGCTCTCTATTACCAGCCTCACTCCGTTCGGCTGTTAAACACGAGCGCGCCATGAAAAGTATCACTTTTCCTCCATATAAAATAATATACTATTGTGGAACAATCTCTAAGTGATTTCTGTCCCTGCATTTATGGAAGACGAATATTTGCATGTTTCCTACACTCCCTGATTTTGTATCCGAGTCAAAGACTCCACTTTCAGCACAATTTAATTTAGAGATAATCACAAACAAATTGAAGAGTTTATTGATACGACAGCTGATGGGAACCTGCTACTTTGTTACAGTTTTTGGCCCAGCTTGGATGTGAATACCTAGAAATTGACAATTGTGCTGTAAAAAATTAATGGAATTTACTATAACTTACCGCTGTGAAGTAAAATTTTCTAAGTATCGTCTTACAGAGACCGACCAAAGATGTAGTAAACTAATCCTGAAGCAGATGTGCGGTTACAACTTTCAAACCTTGAACAAATGTTAAGCGTTAAAAAATAACTTTTTTCTCCGATTGACAGCAAATATTAATTTTGCAGACACATATCAATCAGCAAAGTATTACTTTTCCTGTCCAGGCAGCAAAGTAAGTACTTTGCTGCCTAGGCAGCAAAGTGATTAGTCTCCATGGGAATAAAACGTTTGACATAAGTTGTCAAACTATAATAATTATTATGGACATATACATTTCCATAGCAACCAACCGTTCCAACAATTGCGATTTCTATCAAATGTTGTCTTAATTTATCACTACAGGAAAAATAAAAAGATTGTGGGAATTGTAATAATTTGCAAATATACAATATACATATATCATTATAAACAATCGGAGAAAAAATTATATGTTCAACTCGGCAGCAAAGTAGATTGACTGCCTTAGCTGAATTCCTAGCCTCGCTACGCTCGGCTATGAACTATCAGCCGCGGCAGTCAATCTACTACTTTGCTGCCTAGTAAAACAAATAACTATTTTCTGCAAACGTCAGTAAATCCGTCATTACTCGACTGTGTAGGCGGCCGTGAAGTTTCGTTTTTCCTCCGCCGGAGCTTTACTTTCCACTTTTCCGCCGGCGGAAGTGTTGTCATAGCAACATAGATACAATACAAACAGACAACAAAATAAGCGTCAACAACTCAAGATTTATTAAACTACAATTTGTATTTATCACTCAATTTGTGACTGCATTTCTAAAAATCACTAATTTAGGAACAAATTGGTTATTATTTAATCGAACTTACTCAATAACTGCTTATCAATACGGAATTAAAACGCAATCGGAGACGCCATCTTTAAAAAATAATTATTGTTGACAGTGTCCACTGACAGCTTGATGTTACATTATATTCACCGACACCGGTCTAAGCAAGGCCACCTACGACCGTGGTCTAAGCCGCCTTGCGAACTCATTTATCTTTAATAATAATTAGATATTATTACTATTAAAAAGAGATGTTTTTGCATTAATTTGTCGACATTTGAAGAAAAAACAGCATATTTTATTTGGAGGAAAAGTTACTTTTCCTCCATATAAAATAATATACTATTTTTTTGAGTGACTAATATATTTTATTCTCACAGTTGTCCTTAATTATTATATTTGTAAACTATAAAAGAAGTATGTATAAGCATAAGGCATAAGAAATTGTTGGATTGGTGCCCATAAAAAATGAAATCAAATTAATGTTGTTTTTTATAATATGGATTTTTTGACGGATAATGTAACATAGTTTAGTGCTAAGGGCGTTCCACAGAAAAAAGATTGGGGCGGCGAATATGCCCATGCTGGTAATATGCCCTCCCGCTGCCATTTTAAAAAGTTTAGCTTGCATGCTAATAGAAGGTGACCAAGACGCAAGGTTAGATTAACCTTGACCCAGACGTTAAACGTGCGCATCCACCAAGCGCGCAAAATGTTTGCGATTGCTTACAAACTCAATATTTGTTATTTGTTTGGTGGAGACGTTTATCACGCGCATTAGCAAACGTTTGCAATCATTTGGTCGTGTTCCGAGGGGTGTCGGTACATCAAACGGATTTGTTGTTCGTGTGTGCGCTTTTTTTTTTTGGGTACAGTTGTTTGCGAATAATTGGTTGGTGGAGACGAATGTCAAAATAGAATTGCAAACAGTTACAAACGTATGCAAACATTTGCAAACGTTTGCTCCCAATGATTTTTTGGTGGATACGCACCTTAAGATCTCACAACGCTACGAGGCAAATCAGTCTCTGCTTATTTTCTGCTGAGAGGTTGAAAGTGGATCAAGCGTTTTCGGCGATGTCGACTAATGAAATAACTCGTGCTTATATAGAGTGTAAATTTTGTGTGTGTTTATTTCAATAATAATAATTGTAAATACAGCATTTTAAAATACGTCTTTTTACCATGTTTTAATAGTTAGTTTTGATGAAAATATTTTGAAATTAACCTTATAAAACTTAAAATACATTTACTTTCTCTCTTGCTAATACGCCCATCGCCATCGGGAGTTAATATGCCCTTCGTTTCGTAATTGAATGTTTATTAGTAATTTAATTTTTTGTTTTACAGATTTCGCCTTATAAGACAAAAAGAATTCGGTTTCAGTGGACGGAGGAAGATCTTAAGCGGGCCCTAAGAGCGGAAGAAAACGAAGAGTTGAAAAAGTCAGCTTGTAAGCAATATAAAATAGCACAAAGGAATTTTAATCGTTATATTAACAAAAATACTAACGTAAAACAGCCACTTGGGAGAAAAAGTGTTCTAAATAAGGACCAATAAACAAAATTAATCGTCCTAATTATCAGGCTGGCACTGGTTCGAAGATCTGTCTACCATTATTGTGAGCTAAACGGTCTATCTAACATGTTCTCATAAGAAAAGCGCCTCGCTGGTCGTCACTGGTTGAAAGCATTCTTAAATAGACACCAGAGATTTCTTCTAGACGGGCCCAGAACATGAACCCAGCGAGAGCAAAAAAGCTCAACAAATATATTATTGTTTCTGATTATTAAAAAATTGAATTGACGCTCATGAAAAACTTCTTAAATGGGATCAGCATGAAATATTAAGAAACAGAGCAGTTAACTTTTGATCTTGACTGTGATCAACTGTCAATTTGATCAATTTAAGATCTTATCAATGTGCGATTTGAGAGAAATAATATGCTCTCTGAGCAATAAGGCTGATACTGATGATATTTTAAATTGCAAAATTCTTAAAAGTTCTTTGGAGTGATCGGTAATGTGATATGGAATTTTATCAATACATCATTAAAATATGGCACTTTTCCAGTTGATATGAAATGCTCTAAAATCATACCTATTCCAAAAGTCACTAATAGCAATAAAGCTTCTGATTTTGGACCAATTATTAATACATTGTCGGCTTTAGAAAAGGTACTTGAACTTGCGGTTTATAATCAGGTCTACCATTACTTTGATATTAACAGTTTACTTTTTGATAATCAATCTGGTTTTCGTAAGTATCATTCTTGTGAGTCGGCACTTCAGTTAAAAGTATCGGCTTGGAATGATCTAACATATCGGGGTCACTATGTTGTTGCTGTGTTTTTGGATTTCCGTAGAGCTTTTGAAACAATCGATCATAAAACTCTGATTGAAAAACTTAAATACTATGGTATCAGGGGAACGGCTTTATCCTTCTTTTTATTATTTATTCAAATGATATCCTTTATGCATCAAATGCAAATTTTATTAACATTTGCTGATGACTCATTAATTTCATGTAATGACACAAACTTAAATGAAGCTGTCGAAATGTTGAATTTTGAACTAAAAAAGCTTGAAAAATGATACTAATAATGAAATGGTTACAGATATTAAATACTTAGGTTTTTTTTTATTGATGATTGTTTAACATTTAAGAGTCACTTTTCTTGCATTCATAAAAATATATCAAAAAAGCAATTTTTTTCTCTAGAGTTGCACCAATGTTATCAATGAATTCAAGAATTACGGTTTATCAAACAATTATAAGACCTCACTTTGAGTATTGTCCAAGTTTATTGTATCTTTTGGATAATGGAAGTAAAGCAGCTTTACAGAGGTTACAAAACCGAGACATGCTTATTATATTGAAATTTAGCAGATATACACCAGTAATTATGACGCATAAATGAATGTCTTCAATGGCGTCTTCAATATTTATTTATAAGGCACTAAATGGTCTATTGCCTTCTTGCGTACTAAAACAAATTACCTTTAACAGGGATGTCCATGACCATGGAACAAGGAACCGG
>MU181959.1:274969-293277 GCA_016904865.1 Pissodes strobi
TGAAGAACAAATTCTAATAGAGCAATGAATTCTATTCTCTTTAAGGGTCTACAAGAATTTAACCGTTTACCTCAAAATTTACGCGTCTCTCCTTCATTGAAAACTTTTAAAAAAGGTCTACATTTGGTTGTGTGGGTTTAGAATGTTTAAAATCTATGGATTGTCGAATAAATGAATATCTCTGGATTGTCAAATAAAATCTTTAAATATGATTTACGTATAGGCATTTCTTATGTATTATGCACTATTATGATTTGTATATATATTATAAATTTAAATATGTTTTGTGTATAAGCATTTCTTATGTATTAAGTATTATTATAATTTGTATATTAGGATATATCCCACCTATTTGAAATAAATGAATGAATTATGTTGAAAAGCTGAAAACAGTGCTTCTGAAACTTAACTTAATGGAAAAACCTGAAAGAATTTATAATATAGACGAAAAGGGTTGCAGGTTAATGTCCAGAGTCCACCTAGTGGCATCAGAACATGCAGAGAATGTTAGTGTTAGTGTCGTTGCTTGTGGCAACGCCAGTGGGGGAAGAATTCCCTCAACAATTTTATTCAAGGGCAAAATGATGAAACGCGAATGGTGTGACAACTTGCCATCAGGAACTCTGGTCCTTATGATGAAGAAAGCAAGCATGACCATTGAAACGGTTAATGAATAGTTAAAGCACTTAAGAAAATATATTATGTGCTCAGTGCGTTTATTTACTTTCACGAAGGGTGCGTCTGACTCGCCAAATGTGATAAGGCAGTGTTTATTTGTTTGGGTTAGTGGGTGGCTAAAGTTGTCATAGATATTATTAGATATTTTCTTTTGTAACCTATTTTTAAGTGTTGACTGAGTTATAAAATGATTTATGTATTTTAAAATTAATTACTTTGGCTTTGTTACTATTTTGATACATTTTACTTATTTTTTTCAGTCTACTTACCAGTACAAATTTATGTTTAGTTTTTCAGAAATATTCTAATTTCGGGTTTTTGGCTTCTTTACGATTTTCATACATTTTAGTTATTTCTTCAGTACCTACGAGTGAACACCAGCGTAAATTTATGTTTAGTTTTTCAAGGATATTCTAATTTTGGTTTTGTTTATTAGTTTGCGGTCATAATGCATTTTGTTTTTGCAAATAAATATACTTAACCGACGAAGGTTGTATGCTTTTGATAAAATAAAATATTGGGTATATTAAGAGCATGTCATGGACATATTAACGACAGGCTTGGTAATACGCCCAGTATGACTAGTTTAAGAAAAACAATATAAAAAATATCAAAGAATAAATCATCTATTACTGGCCAAACATTACTTCTTTGAGTTTAAAGGCACGCTTTTTATAGAAAATCAAATTGAAAAATGTGTCCTTTCTATTTTTTATCAAGGGTTCAATTTAACATGGGCATATTCAGTGCACCTACCTTAAGTGCTCCTCCCTGTGCATAGGTTTCAGATACACTGGTGCAGACCAATACAAGCTAAGACTTTGGGCAGGCTTGGTCTTGATCTTGAATGAATATTAAAGGTTTTTTTACTTGACCTTGTCTTACCTTGAAGGAATATTAATTAAACATCCAATTTGAACACGAATTACTAAACCGCATCGCCATTAACTCTAGCTGTTACCGAGGCCGACCCAACGATTATTATCAGACTAAGTAAAGTGCAACTCTGAAGTTACCGCTCAGGGCCGTATTTGACCTTGTCTTACCTTGAATTAAAATTTAAGTGTCAATTTGACTAGGTAGAAGGTAGAATTATTTAAATGCATGGATATTAACACTAGTTATTACCAGGGCCGGTCCAACGAATTTTTCAACCTATGCAAAATGCAACTCTGAATCCACCGTGAGGGCAATAATATTCGATACAAATTTGAATTTCGAGCAACATGTACGGAATGTTATAAGAGGCACACCCCTGGAATCTTTAATTTTTAATTTTTTTGAATATTGCCTACCAGTTTGCTTTGGCGTCTTAATATTTAAGAACAAATTACAGTATGCCCAGAATTCCTGTTTGAGGTCTGCATATCTTACTAGGAACTACGATCACATTTCGCCTACATATAACAATCACAGTCATTTAAAAATCCTATGCAAGCATTAAGACTCAATGACAATGATTTTGAAGAACATTTTTGACCATAAAAGCCCAGCTAAACCAATCCTGAAGAAAGGTAAAAAAACTAATCCAAATAACTACCGTCTAATTATCTTAGATCCCATCATGTCCAAAGTATGGAGAAACTGATCAACGAACAACTCTTAAAATATCTCGAGTCGGCAGGCATAATAGGCGATCGCCAGTATGGTTACCGCAAGCACAGATCTTCAGGAGATCTCGCGACTTGCGTGACCTACCTGTGGACCAAAGCCGTCGAGAGCTACGGCGAATCCTATGCAGTGTGGCATGATGGATTGTTAAGCAAATTGACCACTAACACTGCTTCTATGGCTTTTCAATTTCTTAAAGGATCGAAGCATCCGAGTTGGTATTGATGGGCATATCTCGAAGGAATTTAAAATCATTGCCGAAGTTCCTCAAGGATGTATATTATCTCCCACACTATACCTGCTCTATATCAGCGATCTCTTAGACAGGAAAAATAATTCTATTTACAGCTTTGCAGCCGACAGCACTTTTGTACCTTCATTCATGTCGCGGACTCCAATGACCGACCACGGCTCGTTCCCAACGCGAGCGAGAAAATCAAATTGTTGCCATCAATGATGATATGAAAGCCATCGTGGAATGGGATGAGAAAAACAATGTCCAGTTTAACGCAGGAAATACTCAAGCAACTGTCTTCTGAGAAAAAGTAAACACCGCACTTATCAATGACAGAACAAACACTGATTCTGGCCTCATCCATAAATTTGCTGGTCATCAACGTAGAAAACAACATGTCTTGGCCTTATCACGTAACCAAAATCGCCAAGGCAGCAGCACAAAAGCTAGCAGCCCTCTATAGAGCAAACAAGTTGTATGAACTCTTACTGCTTTATAAGGCCCATACAAGACGATCTCTGGAGTACTGTGTCCAAGACATTGGACTCCATACAGAAGAGAGCAGTCTGTCTTGTGGATGACCCAGAGTTGACTTAAGACCTTGATCGTCTTAGACATCGACCTATCTCTTTACTATCGATACTACTACGAAATGTGTTCGAACGAGTGGCACTTATGATTTCGTCCAGAATTATGCCAAACAGAAACATCCGTCAGACACAAGCTGCCCATCAACAAACGATTCAGTGGCGAACACCTAGGACGACGCTGCTACGGGCCTTCTTTTCTGGAGAACTGCCTCGCTCTGGATCTGTAATGGACTTCCGAGTAAGGTCTTTCCCGATAACTTACAACTACAATCTACAACGCTTTAAATCCAACGTCCACCGTCATGTACGCACACGCACCGCTCGTTAAGTGGTATAGGATTTTCCTTTTGAGTGTGTGGCGAACATAAAAATCATATTTGTGTGATTGTTTTTGTTGAGAAATAATGTTCACAATCTGAACTTACAGAATAATATTTTCAGTTATTAAACTTATAGAACTGCCAAATCTCTGTTACCTGTCCATCAACATGCTGAACGACCGCCAGTTCTATGGCATGGTTAAGGATCTACCGGACTGTAGGTTTAAAGGAAAATATAAAAGGATTTTATTAGCTGAACATGCCTTAGATTTAGTTAACCGCTTCGCTCAAAACTGTGATTTCCGTTTGCCTGTCCATAAATTTAGGAATATTCTTAGAGGTATATCAGTTACTGAACTAAACGGTCGATTATTTCCTAAAGCCAAAGAGCTAGCGAAAATGTTAAGTAGAAAAATCTGAGGTTTTTAAAATCTATAAAAAAATATACTGAATCAGTCAAAAAGCCATGAAAGAGCAAAGTTACTTTATTTTAAATGGGATATTATTCGATAATTCAATTATGTGGAATATTATAAAAAAAAGATAAGCACACACACCCAAACTTAACCATTTTCCAGATACCGAGTTTTGAATATCATTTTTTAATAAATTATAAAATTCCTGAATTTTCTAGTTCAATAATTTGTTATGACAATATTTATCTTCTAAAAAATTTCTTGTTGTTTATGTGGTGATCTTGGAAAACAGATGCTAAAAACATTGAAAGTAATTTTCGCAAAAAAAAATTACAAGTTTGAGTAACACCGAGCATACCTATTAAAATTTTAATGGTGATAGAACAGGGAGTTTAACAGATGATGAATATTTTGAAAACATTGCATCTCGACCAGAACTCTATCTCTAAATCAACCGTTTCTAAAACATTGCAGTATTTTCATGACACTGAAGATGTCAAAAATAGAGAGGAAAGTGCAAGACCGGTAAGCGTTACTAATGAAGACAATATTTGAATATCATCTTAGATGTAATAGACAATCCAATAAATTCGACACAACAGAGGGCTTTAAATCATCACATGACTCGATGCTCCACTCGAAAACCAATGTTTAGCGTGGCATTATTTGTAAACACATCATAGAACCCTATTTTCTACACGGGAATTTGAACTCTGAACGATATTTATTCGTTTGGTAAGAGAATGTTGTTCCATATAGACGATTGTTCTTGAACTATATAGTAATCGCAATTTACCGGCTGAAGAAATATGGCTTCAACAAGATGGGTCTCCCCCACATTTTAGACGAATGGTGCGGGAATATCTAGAGCAAACTTTTCCTGGTAAATGGATTGGACGCAGGGGTGCAATTCAATGGCCGGCTGGGTCTACCGATATGAGCCCTCTTGACTTTTTCCTGTGGGATCATATAAAAAATTTATTATACATAAATAGGCCTCAAAATATCGAAGAATTTTAAGAAAGAATAATGCATGAAATTTCCAAAATTCTTCCCAATACCCTTTCAAATTCCCTTAGAAAATTTTGTTCAAAGTATTAATACTACCAGCGGTCGACACTTTGAGCACCTTTTATATGTCATATTTATTGATATCTCGAAAACGGTTAAGTCTAGGTATAATGTGGTCTGCTTAACTATTTAAAATAAAGTAACTATGTTCTTCCACATATTTTTGACTAGGAGATAATCGACCGATTCCATATATGAAAGCAACCCTCTATATAAATTATAAAGTAAATATTGTATAATACAATAATTCTAAGGTATATTATTTTCCGCTCCAACGAGTATTTTTCCTCACCGTATTTTAACGTATGGTTTCTTTTAATTATCCTGGAAGCAGAGAATAACGCGACGGTAGTAAATCTTGTTAGGAATGAATAATAAAGAGTTTCTTCTGCCGTAAATGTATCGTCAGTATAAACGAGAATTATAATTGTACATTAGACTAAGAAATTGTTTTAGGCAGTAGACAATGGGAACATACGGAAGGTAACAGGTATATATACAGTAGGGATATGAATATGAATAGAAAATACTTTCTTTAAGTCGATTGCAACAAAATTGAAGCATGCCATTATAACACAAAAATTAAACTAGATAGGACACGTTGCATGACAAACTAATTCTAGATGGTCAGAACACATAGGATCCTAATTTCGTAAACGAAGCAGAGACGTTCGCTTGGCGACCAGAAAAAGTACAAGGAATAAGCACAAATCAATTGGTGCAAAACTAAATGATCGATGAAAGAGACATGAACAGAGTGATATCCAGGCTTTAGGAATAGACTGTAAATGGCTGAGAACCACACAGAGCTAAATAGAGAAACATCCTTTGCATAGCAGAAATGTTATACATTTTGGCACCAAATCTGAACCAAAAAAAATTAAAATCAAATTAAATTAAGTAAAATTGTCATACTTTAAGCAAATATTTGCAAGACAATACTCGGGCAGAAATTGACAAATTATCATAATTTAGAATTAAATTGAAATTATTATTATATGTTAGTACATTTAATAAAATGGACATGGACACATTTACCATTAAAGTATGTTTTTTGTAGATGTTAATATTTTTCTTATTCTGCAATGTTAATAGAACGTTTAAGAGTTTGGCAAAGATGCGACGCGAGAAAATATACAATAGGAGAGACGAAATTATATATATTTTTTAATATACATACATATATACAGGGTGTCTCTAAAAGCTCTGTACAAAATCTTACCACATATTCCAGAGGTCAGAATAAGCCGATTTAAAGCAACTTACCTTAAAGCGAAACTGCTCCGTTTCCGAGATACACGGTGGCAAATTTGAAAAATAAAATCGAATTTTTTTAAATTCATATTTTTAACGTATTACTTTTTTAGAAGCGAAACCCGAATATGGACACCTTTCCACTGTGGCCGTTAGAGGGCGCTTTACACTGCACTTCTGATGGTTTAAAATGGCCATAACTTTTTTCTCAGTATAGTCTTTTACTTTTTTTGTTTGGGAATTTTTTTTTAATTTAATACGACGTAAAAAGTTTTAAAATGTACCTTTTGCATCATTCTTTAATTTGGTGATTGCATTTTGAATCCTTTCCCACAATTATTCCTCTTCATTAATTAATCGGTTTAGGGTATACCATCGTTTTTAAAGTCCCCATAAAACATATACCAACGGAGTCATAAATATCCGGTCAGCATGGTGGCCCGTTTACAGGACCGTCATTTCCTCTTCCCCATCCCATTCCTTAGCCGCCCCTTTTTGTAAATGTTGCCGTAACACTAAAATACCTCACATGTTGGGTATTAACCGAAGTACTACGACTGCCTACGGATTTTTCCGTAACAGCACTCACTTTAATTTTTTTTTAATTTGGAAACCTCTAAGTCTTAGAGCAGTTATACTGATGGCAGTTATAATGATTTTTGAATGGTTAGATTTAGAATCATACCTCGTCAGAATTTAAAATGGAAATGTCACATTTTTAATGCCATATAAATAAAGGATTTATTTGAGTTGTACCGGAACTTATGGCACTCGGTATATTTTCTAAATTATTTTTATTATTATTATTTTCCTCTTAACATTCCGAAGTAGCTTATGTGTTATTAAAGAAATAAAACAGTACATTATTTAATTGCTTTTTATTTGCTCAAACCGAGACCGAGATCAAACCGAGACAAGACCGAGACCAAGGTAGTCTCGGTCTCGAGCTTCGAGATCCGAGACTGAGACCGAGACTAAGTTGTTTCTTCGAGACCAAGACCGAGACTTGCCAGGTCTTAGTCTCGGCAAAGACAATACTACTACGGAGTAGTATTGTCTTTGGTCTCGGTCTCGCGAACCCCTAATAAAAAGTATAGGTCCGAATTTGAAAATAAAGATCAGGAAGGAGGACAGCTTTGCAGACGACAACACTCTTATATATTCCTTCATATCGCGGGCCCCAATGACCGCTGCTCGTTCCTAACGCAAGGAAAAACTCAAACAGCTGTCTTCTAAAAAAACAAACACCACAGGACCTGACTTATCAATGACAGGACAAACACTGACTCTGGCCTCATCCATAAGCTTTCTGGGCATCAACGTAGAATACAACATGTCGTGGTTTAATTACTTCACCAAAATCGCCAAGCATCAGCACAAAAGCTAGGAGCACTCTATAGAGCAAAAAGGTTGTATATACCTCATCAGCTCTTGTGCTCTATAAGACATAAAACCATCTCTGGATTACTGTTCCCATGTGTGGAGCTCGGCGCCCAAACAATTGTTCAAGATATTGGACTCCGTACAAGATAGAGCAGTCCGTCTTGTCGATGACCCCAGAAGTGACTAGAGAACTCGATTGCCTTAAACATCGAAGAAAAGTGGCGGATCTATCCCTTTACTATCGATACTACCTACTACGGAAGGTGTTCGAATGAGCTGGCATTCCAGAATTCCAGATTCCGCCCATAGTTGTGCCAAACACAAACACTCGCCAGACACAAGCTGCTCATCGACATTGGATACAGTTACGAACACCTAGGACGTCGCTGTTACGGGACTCTTTTACCTGGATGAGTACCTCGTTCTGGCATGAAGTAACGTCTTTCCCGAAAACTACAACCTACAGAGCGCTTCAAGTCCAACGTCCACCGTCTTTTCCGCACACACACCTCGTCGCTCGTTGAGCGTGTGCCGAACATAAAAGTTTTTGGTTCTTCTCGGATACCTATGGAAGTATTCGGAAGCTGTACCTACCTCTTAAGATTACCAAGTTACCGATGCTAAGGCATCGAATTTGTAAAACCCCGTATAACAAATTTACTATAGTGTTTATAAATGTCTGTATTATAATAAACAAAAGACATGGTAATGACATGATCAGATGCCACTGGAATTATCCCTCACAATATCGTCGCGAAAATGGGATCCTACCATAATTCGATTGACCTTTTCCTGTATTTTGAAAATTATTTTAACTATTGTGCACTGGATTTAGCACAGACTTGGTGGGTACAGACATCATTAATGCAAGTGCTAAAAGCTGCTAGCCCAAGTATGGCACTATTCTTCTTGGTTTGGTATGGTATAGTTCCTTATGAAACACAATATCTCGAGATCTGTCAGAAAGCTGGGCTTTGAAAAAATCAAGTGCGGTACCCTAAGGATTTTTCAGGAAATACATTTTTTATCCGATCCGACGAAAAACTACACCTTCCCGATGTGTTTTCTCACCGCAAAAGTTATGATTCCAGTATATTGTGCTCGTTGCTTGGCAACATGCAATAACTGTACGCGAATAGGCAATAACTGTAGGGAAATATAACATTTCCGTCCTAGGACGAGAATATTACATTTCCGTACTATTTAAACGCCTTGTTTGTCAGATCTGACGATTATCAAAAGTAATATTTAGCTGTAGTTTCCGTAGATACGTAATAGACTTCAAGCTCCCTCGATTCAAAACTTGATATTATGTTGAGTTTAAATTTAAAACACCGTTTTTATTTAAAGTAATATTTGGCTCTATTTTAAGTACGTATTCTAATTAATTCCGATGGGATAAAAAATAGTATGTGCAACTCGTAGCAAAAGCACATTCTTGGAATCCTGTGCTGTTTGCCTCGGCTGCGCCTCGTCCAGCAATCACCACAGTCGTCCAGGAATGTCTTAATTTTCCTTCTAGTTACACAATATACTATTTTAATTCATCTAGTGTTAGTTTATCTCTAAAGCAACTACCGTATTTCGAAAACGCAAATAATGCAAAAACTCCTGAAATATGTTTTTCTTCTTCGACTGGATCTCACGTATTCCTCCAAAGTATTTGTATAATTAATGGAATCTTGGGGTGATATTAATATGTCATCCAAGTATCACTATGTAAACTTAACGTGAATTGAATACGTACTTAATGTTCGAAATATAGAACTGTATTTTGTTATACAGTGGAGTCTTTAGGTGCGACGATTTTTTTTTATTTTGAATCAGTGTCTACTTTTTGCAGTCGAGGCTCATCCGGACGAGACCTAGTCTTTATCGTGGCTCTGATTCGGCGACGTTCCGGTTCGCTTACAGGGTTGAGAGCCATTAAATTAAACCAGGGATCATTAGCCATCCAGGAAAACATGTGGAAAATGTCTATTTATTTTCAGACCTAATTCAAAATGACCAGACCAGTACCGCAAGTCCAAAATCCAATAATAATTATAGTAAATTAATAAACGTGTCTTAATCTTCAAATGGGATCCGTTTTATAACTTATATATCTGAAATTTTTATACTCCAAATATCTCTAAGGTTTCAATTTATTAAATAAATGTGATCATATATTTATTTTTCACTTTCTTATTATTGCTCGATAATGCCTTGGAAACAAGATACATAAACCTATTCATATCATCTTCAATGCATTCTGAGAAGGCGTGGCCTTATAACGCCTTCCATAATGCCCGCTAATGATTTATTTATAAAAAAATCCTATTTATTTCATTTGTATTCATTTTATTTTTATATATTTAAAACGTCCACATTTCGAAGTGAAGATTTTCTACTTATGTGCTTCATTTTTGTAGCTTTTTGTAATCATTTGTTAATTTTTCTACACCTTTCACAAATTAATTCCTGATTGACAGAAACTTCAAACTAATATTCACACATTGTTATCCTGAGTTAACTTATTAAATCAAAAAATTTCGTACATAAAAGCTATTATTTATTTTTCTATATTTTTCACAAAACACATTTTTTGCAATACTTACTTAATTAAGTAAAATTTTTTCAAAATTAAAAATAAAACTTTTTGAAGTTTCCAGAAAACGATGCTTGGTTTACTTCTAAAATTTTGAATTTTCTGGAAACGTATTCTTTGGCTTTGACTTTTAAAAATGATGTCAAACTATGCCATTTAGAAATGTCGTGGTTTTGATGGACTATCAACGTAGATCTGAAAAGCTAATACTTGGTCCATCAGAGCTATATTTTTTAGACCAATAAAACAAAAAACGAATATTTGGTATATCTGTATTAAAATCAAAATGAATTCAATGACTTACCAATTTCTGAAACTACTATAATGAGTATGAGTAGTTTCATTTATACTTATAACTGCATTTTTATCTTTCCGTATTAAAAATACTCCGTACTAGTCCGTACTCTGTCATAGATTGTTTTTGACTTTAATGGCAACAATTGTCCTGTGGCTTTTGCCGCTTTTACTAGAATATTTTGTGGAACTTTTCCATTTTTCAAATTATTTTAAACAGGAGCGTCAAATTAAATACCTCCTTGTCTACGTTATTTATCCATAACAACCGCAAACCACAAGTTAAACAATATTTTATTTCAGAAATTTAATTGATTTAATTTTCTGGTAGATTGATGAAAATTGTGTAAAAAGTGAAAAATAAAGCAATACTACGCAATACTACTAACCCATCAGGCGAACTACATATCTCGGGCCAAAGGCCTTCGGGCGCTTCCCATTAGCTTTCCGAGCATTATAGCCTTTATAAAGGCCTTGGTACATAAATAGCCGTTTCAGGGTTCTATATACCTCAGAAATCGAAAACAATATTACATTTAAACGTATCCAGTTTCAATCCGTTATTTTCGAAATTCAAAATTTGTTTTTTTTATTAAATTTGTTTTATTTTTTTAAATGAATTGCATAATTCGAAGCGGCTTTCCCTATAACAACACTTACTTTTTATCTCTTTACTACAACTTCCATCTACGTTTAGGACAAAAATTAATTTATTTTCGTCTGCCTTTCTAACGGATTATTATTTTATATGCCACTTATACATTTGTTTGTTGATAATATTATTTTACTAGATTATTTATAGTTATAAGATTGCATTTATTTTTAAATTTGAGAGGACAATAAATATTTACGTAGAAGATAAAACTTCAAGGCTTACATAAGAAGAGGCAATACACAAAAATGGCTTATAATACTTCTCCCATGGAAAGGATCATTATTCTTGAAATTGGTTAAGACCTAAAGCTTATTAATGTCGGAGTTAATTGGATACATACAGCTGGTAACATACCGATGGAAACGAGTATTTCGAGAGGCGTATACTCAAAATGGGCTTAGTATGCCTAAAAAAAGAAGGAAAGGCGAAAAAACGTAATTATCATCTCTCGGCTCCTACCTCTTCCTTGAAATCTTCAATTGAAGGAAGTATTTTTAAACGAAATTGAATTACGTCTTGGATTTGGTCGTGTTGAAAATGGCGCAATTGCTGTGAAATCTTCAATCGAACAAAGAACAATCTTAAATCGAATATGTTAAACGTATATCTCTAAATTTCAGTGACCTAATTTCTTTGAGCAAGTTGTAAATCCATTCCAACTACATGCCTGTTACCTTGATAAACTGGAGTGCGGTTCTTTCATTACGAATATTCACATTATTGAAAGAGCTTAACTGGATGATATGGATTAATTGAATTGTTCAGGTGGTTTTATATTTTGGACCATATCTAGAGGAGTTAGAACAATAACATCTACAGATGTTATAAAAAAATCTTAAATATAAAATATGTAAGGTTTTTACGTATTATCTTCTAGAAATATCGCGGCGGATAAATGAGCATCGTAAACGTAAAATTTAGACAGATGATCTAGTTTTTAAAATGGAATAAATACCTTATATATTATTCCATTTTTAGATTATATGAAAAATTCTAGACATATTTTGTGTATAATGTTCTATGCTGATTTCTAAAGCAAATGGTTTGCACTTTCGTATATAACGTTTTCATAATTTATCGTCTGGCATCAGTTTCTGATTTAACCGGAAGTAACCGAAAAACAAAAAAATTTATACTTCCTGCAAAACAGGAAGTTGATGCCAGACGTTAGATTATAAAAATGTAATATAGGAAAGTGCAAACCGTTTCCCACCAAGTTAAGCTGTTTAGATACAGCCTGTCAAAGTTGCAAAAAGTTAAATATTTGATCGTCATTATTCAAAAAGAATTAGAGATAGGCATAGAAAATATGTCTAGAATTTTTTGTAGAATCTAGAAATGCAGGCGCGGATCCAGGATTTATCTGAGGGGAGTGCGATTTAAAGTAAAGAGACAAAACGCACTAAGAAAAAAAAAAGAAAATCGTGCAACTCATTTATTATATTAAACATTTCAGTTCAGGGGGGGGGGGGAAAAACCCCTTCCCCCCCCCCCCCCTCTAAGCTACTGTATATATAAATCTAATATCTAGGGTATTCCGTTTGAAAAAAAAAACAAAACCTATGTTAGCATTTTACACGTTTACAATGCTCATTTATTTTTTACGAATTTCTAGAAGATTAACTACCTGAAGAACCTTATACCTTTTGTATTTAACTTTTTTTAATGGTACTTGTAAATACCTCTCCAAGTATGATTCAAAATATAAAAAATCGGTACTATTTTCTTGTATATATGTGAGTATATGATAGAGTTAAGAGAAGATTTATATTCTCAATATGAACTTCTTTATGTCTAAAACATAGCTTATGCTGTGCATTCGAGTATTCCGTGGGCTTTTTAACGCAGGCCATATCAATTTGCATAGATTGACAAAGTTGTATTTGTCGCGAAATATTTCAGCATCTAACAAATTTTCAGCGTCTACCAAAAGGCGTCCATGTCTTGTCTTTAAACTTGTAATAGCTATAGAATAAATGTTGTAGCTAAAACAAGCAAGTGTTAAAGACAGCACTGTAATATTTTCAATATTCACTTCTTTGATGTCTTGGCCTTTTTATAGAGTTTTACTCTAACAAAATATATGAAATCTGAACATCTCCAATATTCAACAGTAACTGCGCCATAGATATTACGTATTTTGGATATAAAGATCCGAACAACCCAACTTTGGAGCTTCTATTCTGCCCTAATATACAGGGTGTCCCAGAATATGTGGGCAATCTCTCGGATTTACAAGACGAAGTGAAAATATTATTATAAGTTCATATAATTTTTCTCCAGGCAGGAGAGGGGCCCCTCAACGGAGATATGGACCCCTACATGACGCCGCTGGAAATCGTTTTTTCCTGAATGATTTTTAAACTACGTAATTTAATATTTTTCGAATGTGGTGAATACTAAATAAGTCTCCTTAAAATGAACAATTTGAAATACATTTGCTTTATTCTATTCGCCAGTGACGAACTAGCTTTAACACAATAGCGCTATTTTTTTGCACCCTGTATATGATTAAGTCACAATTTTTTTTGGAGAGCTTAAACCTTAAACTTAAAAAGGTACTCTTTATCGACCGACGTCGATATGGTTCTTATTAAATAATTTGTATGCGGTGCAGGTTCCACATGACCTCCTTCTAATGTTATGCATTCCCTAGCTCTAAGAATTGAAGATTGTTTCACCATCCACAATGCCCCAACAGTTTCAGGTTTCAGCTCTCCAAAATATTATTGTTGTGCCTTTATCATACAGGACACAAAGAAAATTACTGTGTATGTGTTAAAGCTAGTCCGTCGCTGACCAACTAACTAAGCCAAATGTGACACAAAAGGTCCATTTTAAGGAGACTTATCTAGTATCTGTCATATTCAGAAACTATTAAATTACACCAAGTAGTTTAAAAGTTAATCAAGAAAAAGCGATTTCCAGTGGCGTCATTTAGGAGCCCATATCTCGGTAGCATGTAGGAAAAAATTTATATGAACTTTCCGTACTCCGAAATTGAAACGTATACATTATATAAAAAGAAGCACATATAAACCTTTACAGAAACATAATTATTAAATATAAAGCGAGACGCACGCCGCGCCAGTGCGACCGCGTTTTTTCTAGAAGTCTCTGCTTGGCACGTTACCGTAGTAAAGGCGCCATTACATGGCGGGTGGAATGTCACGACTGGAGTGTGGCGTGCGGAGTGACGCGCCTGTAGTGTGGCGTGTGAAGTGACGCGCCGCATTTACCGCCAATTGACGGCACCCGGCACTCTGCGTAAAACTTGTCGCGTCGACCCAATCACACGTCGCGGCGTGTGGCACGATAGTTTGCACTCCAGGCATGACACTGTTCACGCCGTGTAATGGCGCCATTACGTTGCGTTGTGACAAGAATAATTTTGAAACATTGTCATTACCAGTGTCAAGAGCTCAGTCATGAGTGAAGAAGGTGTTTCTGATATTGATAAAAGGGCAGCCGAAGTAGGTGAAGTATTGTTACCAGCGAAATAAAAAAAACTATATGAGCAGCAGTACGATGCGTTTAAAAAGTGGTGCCGCCTAAATAATGTGGAGCAAACTGCTGAAAATGCCTGGTTAGTTTACTTCAATGAAAGTCAAAACTTGTTTGTCCGTCAACTCTTTGGGCACATTACTTAATGTTGAAATGGCTTATTAATATTAGAGAGAGCTAATTTTCTACGATATTAGCTTCTTTGAAGAGAAGCCAAAGAAGTCAAGAATTCTCACGTCTGAGCAAGTGGAAGTTCCAGATGATATATATTTACTGGTTAAAGTAATTATGAAAATGTGTTTCTATCCAGGTTTTAAAATGTATTTTTTTAGGTTACACTTATTGTGGGCGTTGCGGAAGCTTGTCGTGCAAAAGAGCTGATTAACTTAGAAATCGGCGATGTGAGAGATTTGGGCGATTCCTTCCTAATTGCGGTTAGAAATACCAAAAATAAAATTGACAGGAATTTTGCGATCAAAAATTCAGAAAACGGTGCCATCAATTTTGTAGCGATATTTCGTAAGCATGCGGTGTTGCGAAAGACTGGGACACCTCATTCAAAATTTGTTGTTCAATACATCAATAGAGACTGTACTATGCGACCAGTAGGAAAAAATATGTTTGATACATTTCTATGCCAAATAGCAACTTTCTTGAATTAGAAAATGCGTCGTCTTATACAGGGCAATGTTTTAGAGGCACATCTGCGTCTTTATTGGTGATTTGGTAGCATCAATAGACGTATTGAAGAGATATGGAGCATGGAGATCCTCCAGCGTGGCCTAGGGATATGTTGAATCCTCTATTAAAATTAAACAAAACATATCAGATAAAATATTCGGTCAAGTCGCCGATTCATCTTCCACGGTTACGAGGCCACTGTCTTTATTATCGTCTCCTGTTTCTGCAGCATCGTCTGAACAAACGCCACTTCAATATGAAAAGAACCTATTTGTTACGCGTCAAGAATTTGCTGCATTCACCCAAGAAAGACTGGTCAATATGACGAATTGCAACAATATTGATTCAAATATTAACGTCAATTATCATTCTAATTAACTTTTTTTTATAAGACGAGCTGTTTAATTGCCAAGTTGAATGTGTCAGCAGTTATTGCGATGCTTATTTATTACATTTAATAATTACAATTTAACGCACAGTTAAATTTGTATCTCTGCTTTTGCTTACAATTTTAATTTAATTTATTGATGAACCATCTAGATGTCTCAGTGGTGCAACATCTATACCAAAATCAAATAAATATTACTTAATTCATTTCTTTGTAATTTAATCCTTCCGGGATTTCCGACAATATTTAATCCCGGAAGGACAAAAAGTGACACTTTAGTCCCTGTCACAAGGCAGTGAAGTTATTATTTCAGTCCCGGAAGTACGAAAATAATTTTAGGAAGGTTTGACAAAGGCAGCCACCATTGTGGAAATCAAATCAATCGCCGTGAAGGTGTTGAAAAAATCCTGAATGCCGTAGAAGCAGATCCTTCGAAAAGTGTCCGTAAATTGGATGCCCAGTTTAATTGCCCATGCATCTAATGTGACGCATCATCAGTATCAGTTTGAACCCATCAACGTGTGGGCCGGAATCATTGGGCAACATTTTATTGGATAATTTGTATTGCCAAGAAGGTTAACTGGAGAACTTTATTTGGAATTTCTTCAGAATGATTTACCACAACTTCTAGAAGATCTACTTTTGGTAATAAATCGTGATATGTGGTTCATGCATGATGGGGCCCCGCCACATTTTAGTCTAGTAGTTCGAGAACACCTAAACAGGAACTTCGAAAATCTATGGATAGGAAAAGGAGGACCAGTGGCTTGGCCTCCTCGATCACCTGACCTAAACCTTTTAGATTTTTTTTGTGGGCACATTTAAAAACTTTAGTCTATGCCAATTCAATTGACAATGAATTGGAAATGATTATTTTCCATTGTCGCGAAATAAGGACTCATGTTGGGGCATTGTGGAGGATCAAAGAATCTTCAATTCTCAGAGCTAGTAAATGCACAAAATTAGAAGTTCATGTTGAACTGACACACAAAATTATTTAATAAAAACCATATTAAACAAAAATATTTTTATTCGAAAACAGTTCATTTTATTGACATCCATAAAGAGCATCTTTTTTAAGTTTCAGGTTTAAGCTCCTTAAAAATAGTTTTGTTGTGCCTTCATCATACAGAGTTAGTTAGTTAGTTAGCCTTATTGAGTTAAAACTAGTGCGTCCCTGGCGAACTAAATACGTCAAATGTATTTCAAAGGGTCAATTTTTAGGAGAAGTACTTTAAAAGTTATTCAGGAAAACCGCGGCGTTATTTAGGGGCTCATACCTCCGTAGGGGGTGCCTGTAGGGAAAAAATTGATATGAACTTATAATGTTATTTTCACTTCGTCTATATGAATCCGGGAGATTGATCACATATTCTGGCATACCCTGTATAAGATATGTATATACCATCACAATAATATCAGATTCAAAATTCATGTTGCGTGATGCGAAGAGAACTGAAGAAGACATTTACATGCGATACTTTTTAATTTGCATTTCCCAAGAAAATAACTCGCGATTACTTTGTTCGACCAGAAAAAGATGGGTTATGATTTTCAAGATCAATTGCAATGTTCTCTAAATCAAATGAATGTAATATTATTCATTAATATATATTTATACTATAAAACCGTTAAATTAAAATAGTGATATTCAAATAATCCTTTTTTATGTAATTGGTACAAGCAAAATACAGTGATATTGCTTTGCATTGAAAAATAAATATCATCCCATAAGTAAACGGCTTTTAGTCTAATAAGTAAATAATCAGCAGGAGATGTAGAAATTTAATGAGGAATTAATTTTGTGGGGAAATTCCTTAAAAAACTCGAAACATTTTTTCTAGAATAAAATAACTTTAAGGTTTTGAATAGATTTTTTTACAAACATATTTTTACCTTCCTTCTTCCTTATAAATCCACCGTATGCAAAATTTTTTGTTCATATATTTTTTTTAAATCGGTGAGTCATGTTACATAAAATTGTGCAACCTTTTGTTCAGAATGTAGCCCCAAAAGACATCGAAAAAGTTATATAATTTGTAATTAGCATAATTAATCTAGAAGTCGCTCTATCACTATTTTAAAAGGAAAAATTATAAAACATATAATTTTTTGCATCACCGCAACCATCGACATTCTAGAGGCTCTATCAAGTAAAGATATGTCCAAATTCTAATAAGTAAATTAATTGCTTGATTACTAACGGAGTGTCATGTAATATTAAATTATGATATTTCAATAATATTATCTCTAATATACATAGCAAGCTATCATATACCCAAATAGTAAATAGTGTAATAAAATAGTACATCATGGTGCACTATGATGACAAATTATAAAAATCAATTATGTACCTTTTATGCAATACCAAATCCGGTTATATTCCGCTAGTATTAGACTTTTGGCGTGCATAAATTTTTGCTTTGCTTATGACTGAATAACAATCCTGTTCAACATACATTTTTTAAATTAATGAAGAATCATGTAACATAAAATTGTACAACATAATATTCAGATCTTGTTTCTAATAGAATTTAAGTCGTTTTGAATGTATTTAACCCGAACTGAACCAAGATAATGCTAATAAAGTATATGTTCAGTTCGGGTTAAATACATTCAAAACGACTTAAATTCTATTAGA
>MU181959.1:306685-317896 GCA_016904865.1 Pissodes strobi
CATAAATTTTGCTTGTTAATTTATTTAGAGAATCATTGGAATTTTTCAATTAATGATAAAAAAAACGTATTCGATCCCGTCACAATTTTAAGACATGAATTCTTTATCAAGTTTGCAATGCTGATAATCAATTAGGCTTACACTTTTCATAAAAGTATATTGAAACTGTTTAATTTTCTCAAGCATAGGACTTCACTATTACTCAAATGCAAAAGAACACAATTTATCAAGTTTAAAAGTAATAATTTTTCAATATCGTTTCGTTCTGTGTCATTACATTTGGAACACCGTCGCTGGTAAAAACAATGTATCGAAATTTTTAAAATGGTTATTTCGATCAAGGTATCGATTATATCGATTCGTTAAAAATATTTGTTTACACGATTCCCTAAACTTAAGTCCAAATATTGAGGGAATGGCTCTTTTTTGCATTTTAAATACTCTAAGTCCTGAGGATGAACCCCCCCAGAGAATAAATCCATACCGAAGAATCGATTCGAAATTTGCGAAATAATATACTTTAATAACATCCTTACTTATAACCTGATGTAACCGGTACAGAGCAAAATAATTACTAGCACATTTTTTACAGACGTAATTTACATGTTCTTCCCAGTTTAAAGACATGCCAATGTGTATGCCTAACAATTTAAATGAAGATACCTGTTGAATAGATTTACCATTTAATTTATTAAGTTGACTTTCTTTATAATTTCCTGCATGAGGATGAAATTGCATTGTAAAAGTTTTGTTCTGGGTAAGAGTTAATTTATTATTGCAAAAGTAATGGTATAATACATTTACATTTTGCGCTAGAAGATTCCTTGTGACACTGATAGAATTATTACAAGTTAAAATAGTTATGTCATCAGCAAATTCACAATGGTATCTAGACAGGTAGTTTTCTTATACATTAAAAATAATCAAGGGCCTAGGAAACTTCCCTGCGGTACACCAACCCCGACATCACAGAACTCGAGCCCTCAAAAAGTATACATTGTTTACGATTTACGAGATACGATTTTAGTAGATGGTATCAATTACCCCAAATTCCATAAGCATGTAGTACCCTTAGGAGCAGTAGCTCATGATCTACATAGTCGAATGCCTTGGTTAAGTCAACAAGCAGTGCCATCACTCTGTCGTTTTCATCCAATCCTTTACAAACTCTGTCCAAAATAGAGCAAAGGGCTGTGATGGTAGATTTTTTGCCTTGAAACCTATCATTGGATTCTAAGAAATGCACAATACGTTTCAAAAGAATCTTCACCAAAATTTTCAAAAAAACAGACAGAAGAGATGTAGGGAGCTAATTTCCCACATCTTTAGTGTCTCCTTTTTGAAACAAACAATCAACTTTTGATATTTTCAAAATATCTGGAAATGTGGATTCAGAAAAACAAATGCTTACTAAAAAAGTTAAGGGAGTACTTAACTGGTGGGTGCAAGTCTTTATAAGACAAGACGAAAAATTGTCAGGTCCACTTAAATTAGACTTTTTTAAATTAGTCATTGTCTCGATAACTTCACTTTCTAAAACTTTAAACAAATAAATCGATTTTCCATTTTGAGGAATTTCCATATCTAAGGGTAGGTGTAATGTTATTTAGAGACTGACTGGAGATCCTTAGGAATATTAACAAAAAACGAGTTAAACTGATCGGCAATGTCACTTGGATTTGAATATTCCACATCATCTTTATTAATACAATTGATTTTATGGGCTTTTTATTTTTAAAAGAAGAATTAACAGTTCCAAACTGATTTTGACTTATTATTTGAGTTACATACTTTGGTGTCATAATGATTTCGTTTAGCTGTTCTTAGTAATCGCTTATATATACTTTTATATTCTATAAAAATCATAGGTTATTGTACCTTGTCTCATTTGAAAATGTAATTTCTTTAAATTTTTAGATGAAGTTCTTAAACCTTGCGTTATCCATTGCTTATTACTGTGGAAGTTTTGGTGTTTCATTTTTAATAAAAGAAATATTAAAATAATATTTAAGTATTTTGATAAAATATACAAATTCAGCCCCGGCTTCTATATTAGCGAAAGTTTTTATATTTTTGTGTAGGTAAACATGTGCACTCATGGTTTATATTATGTTGCAATCTATTTTGAAATATTATGATATCCTTTTCAAGTTTTTCAACATTAAAAACAATACTTGAGAAGATATGTGAGCACTATTCTAAGCACGGTCTTACTTGCGCTTTGTTGAGCAAAGCAGCTGCTGCGGTGTATACTGTTTTTTTGTTGCGAAATGGCGCACCAGGCTTCCGCGAGGCTGATTTTGCCATGTTAGCAACGTGGTCATGCCAGGAAATATTGCTGTTGGCCGAGATACTCAGTAGTTCGATTGATGAGGATAGAGGACTGGTGCCATAATGTTGCCAGGGCCCGGCGTATTACTTTTCTTAGTAAACGTGGCTGCTTGGATTTTTGCTACATTGAACTGGTCCAAATTCTTGTCGGCCCAAGTTCGAACTTTCTCCAGATCTGGATTAATTGTTGTAATCTGCTCCTGTCTGCGGTGATAAGTCTCAGACACTGGTAACAGTTTTGCTGATCTAAAGTAGGAGATAAGGGTACTGTCATCTGCGAAATTGTAAACAGGATTATTGATTTCCATCAGCAGATCATTAATATAGATGAGGAACAGAGTTGGTTAAAGTATTGCGCCCTGAGCCAAGCCTGCATTAATGATGCATGTGTCTGTGATATGCCCATCAACTGCAACATGCAGAGATGTGTTCTTAAGGAAACTGGCAAGCCAACTGCAGAGTGACGCTGGCAGTTCGAAGGACGGCAGTTTGTTGAATAGTCCTCGTGCCAAACTCTGTAGAATGCCTTCGATACATCCAACGAAATCGCTCGAGGGTCTCCGTAGTTCTCAATTGCCCTACTCCATATACGTGTGACATAGGCCAATATATCTCCTGTCGAGAATTACCATGTTCTTGGGACAATAATTTTGCGACTCGTAATAGTTTATCATAAACCACTGATGCAAAGCTTGCACCTGTTCGTGGATCACCAATAATCTTGTAAAAAACACACATTTTTTCCAAAAAGAAGTGTATTAAGTAAGGTACAAAAATACAAATATTATTTTAAAAAAGAAGACCCAAATATTAGTAATAGATTAATTGGTACTGATACTGTTGCTCAAATATGTGCATGCCACCGTTTGCATCCAGCTGGTAGCTTAATTAAGACCTTAGTTGAAAATCATTTATGACATAAAAATACTTAAAGTATCGTGTGCAAAATAGCACACGATACTGCAAGGCACTATCTTAAAGCTAAGAAAAGTATTTCTTTTACCAAAATTCCCCGAAACGTAAAGGCACCGGGATCAAATGGCAATTAATGCCATTTTGCAATTTCATAACTTCTTTCTGATCTCCATCACGAAGGTCCCAGCCATAACATTAAATGGATTTCTAACATTGGCGACTTTCCCACTGGACTTCGCATGGTAATTTGGAAAGAAGTAGGGAGTACAAGCTCGGAAAATTACGATTAATCTTCATACAGGTAAGTAGGTATTCGATTAATCTATCAATTTTCCGTCGCTTGTCTTCCGATATGATAACATTGTAGCTGTTTAAAGCTAGATGGTGCAATTTTGCATTATTCTACCTCCAATCCTGAGAACACCACAAAAAGTACAATTAAAGCAGCAAAGTGGTTCAATTCAACTCTTTTTTAAGTATGAAAAAAAAATCAATGAAAATTCTGTCCTATAAATTCCTTAACCACCTAAATAAATATATTTTATTTAACATATATTATTGACATACATTCAGAGCAAAACAAATATTATAAATTGAACCTTAGGCAACGGAATACTTAAAGGGCTACCTATGAGGGCTAAGATATACTCAAATTTAAAATTATATTGTCAAATATGTCACTGGGCGTACCTAGAGGTCGAGTATAGAATCTGAAGAAGTGTCAGATTTATAAGACTCTACCCTGCTATAGTCTTAATGACATTTATATTTACGTCAAACTTAAAGGCTGCTCACGTGCTAGCGTGCCTTACACTATATCCGTTAAAGACGTTAACGTTCATACCATACCACTGTTTTTAAAAATTAAGTTGATCCACCTACTCAAGGTTTGAGTTATTGCGTGGTGATGTAGTTTTTTGAGAGTTAAGAATTGGAATGAAGGTGCACGGTGACTTTAATGTACTGTTTTATAGAATTTGCGAAACATAATAGGTAATTCTGGTTTTTGAAAATATGGAAAAGGGTTTTTATATGGTTTTTTTGTGTTGTTAGCTAACTGCTCCTACAGCTGTTGGCCCATGCCCCAATTGGTGTTGTAGGAACCTTTGCAAATAATTAAATTTGCACAAAATAATGTGCGGGAGATATTTAGTCAAATAACTAAGACCATGTAAAGTATACAGCTGTTATGCAGACAATAGTCTTCAGGAGATAATTTAGTCAAAACAATTTACACCCTGTAAAGTATGCAGATATTTTGCAGACAATAAGGAGTCCATGATTGCAATAATTAAATAGGTCCACGACCATAGTAAAATATATATTGTTGGCTCACAGCCTTTTAATCGCTCAAGTGATGATAGAATTTACTGAAGAGCCCACGGCTATCCCTCAGAAAATATGGCCCACGGCCTTAATGCCAAATATGTTTTGCCATAACACCCTGTATGATACGCAGCTATGTTGCAGACAATAGCCTGCGGGTAATATTTTAGTCAAAACAGCTAACAGTCTGTAAAGTATACTGCTATTTTTCATACAATAGTCTGCGGGTGATATTTTAATCAAAACAACTAACACCCTGTATAATCTACAGCGATTTTGCAGACAATAAGGAGTCAGTTGGAATTGATTATTGCTGCATAAAAAGGGGAAATATTATACACACAAGTGTATCTGATTATCATTTGGCGGTGACAAGTTTGGAGTTGGCATAATAAACGATTACTTCTTAGTAAGTCAATAGCCAACTTTTTGTGGAGAAGTCGAATAGGTAGGTCCTCGACCCTAGGTTTAATCAATTAATAATTTATAATTAAAAAATAATATTAAGAATGTTTTTTTATTGCGAAGCCCTCGGCCTAGACCTATCCTATTTCTATGCCTTCGGCAAGAATTTTTCGATTGAATGCTATTTGTATGCAAATTATAAGGCCCTCGGCCTATGCACTATCTAACTCAACCTGGATTTTTCGATTGAGTGCAAATTATCAGGCTCCCGACCTATGCTCTATCTAATTCAATCTAATTAACTGTTTGTAGGGAAGTGGAATAGTTAGGTCCCCGACCCTAAGCTTAATCAATTAATAATTTTAATAAAAATAATATTAAGAATGTTTTGTATTGCGAAGCCCTCGGCCTAAACATATTCTTTTCCTCTGCCCTCGGCAAGCATTTTTCGATTGAGTGCTATTTGTATGCAAATTATAGGCCCTCGGCCTATGGACTATCTAACTCCATCTAACCAATTCTTTGTGGGGAAGTCGAATAGTTAGGTCCTCGACCCTAGGCTTAATTAATTAATAATTTATGATAAAAATAATATTAAGAATGTTTCGTATTGCGAAGCCCTCGCCCTAAACCTATCCTTTTCCTATGACTTCGGCAAGAATTTTTCAATTGAGTGCTATTTGTATGCAAATTATAATGTCCTCGGCCTATGCCCTATCTAACTCAATCTGAATTTTTCGATGGAGTGCAAATTATAAGGCCCTCGGCCTATGCACTATCTAACTCAATCTAACTAACTCTTTGTAGGGAAGTCGAATAGTTAGGTCCTCGACCCTAAGCTTAGTCAATTAATAATTTATAATAAAAATAATATTAAGAATGTTTTGTATTGCGAAGCCCTCGGCCTAAACATATTATTTTTCTATGCCCTCGGCAAGACTTGTCGATTGAGTGCTAGTTGTATGCGAATTATAAGGCCCTCGGCCTATGCACTATCTAACTGAATCTAACCAACTCTTTGTGGGGAAGTCGTATAGTTAGGACCTCGACCATAGGCTTGACCAATTAATAATTTATAATAAGAATAATTATAATAAGAATTTTTTGTATTGCGAAGCCCTCGGCTTGGACGTATTCTTTTTCTATGCCCGCGGCAAGACGAATTTTTTGATCGAGTGCTATTCGTACGCAAATATGACAAGGCCTTAGTCTATGTACCTTGTTCTCCATTTCTCTTGGTTCGGTCTCTGAAAACCTACATGAATATGAATTTAATAAAATTTTATATGCAAGTTTTTTAATTTATTCTAATTATTTAAAATAGTCTAGTTGTAATTAGGGAGCTTAGCGTAAACCTCAATACAATACAACTTATCAACTGTACATTGTATCATTGTACGTAGATATTTGTTCGTAAATATTAGGCCCTGGTCTAGTCCTATATAGACAATTTATTAACACTTACTCGAGGAACTGGACAATATATTTTCCCTTCTTTTCGACATTTTATTTCACAAACACAGACACAGCACGTTTGGATACGGAAAACAGAATGAGTAAGCATCGAGGTGCGATAGCAGGGTCGGGTTGAAGTTAAAGAAATTTATGCTTTAAAAACGTATCAATGGGTATGATGATTCAGAAACTACAATGTAATCATATCGGAAGACAAGCGATGGAAAATATATTTAAAGTGTGCAACGCCACATATCTCACAACTTTTGTATTTAACATTCTTTTTGTATCTTTGTAAATAACAGAGATACCTTATTCCGCGCAATCGTTGACTCACCCTGTACAATGTAGTATTATAGCAAATGAAAATCTTTCAAATGTCAATATTAAAACTTGTAGTTTGAACCTTTTGACCTTGATTCTTATTAAGGATAATTCCTTTTGTAATATGGATGAATGAATAGCTCATAATTATGTAAACTGTTTTTTAAATGCTCTATATATGTATATTTTTAAATAGTATACCTATTAGATAGAAATTACAAATAGATATTGATTTATAAATAAACGCTAAACTGAATAACGTAAATAAACAGTATGTAAAATAAGCACTAAAAACCATCTGTTGCAAAATATTAAAAATCGTCCATTGTATAACTCCATTTAATTTAGTAAGTGGTTTCCCGGCTTCCTGTATTAAAAGAACATTAAAGTGAATAAATAAGTAAAGCAAACCATGCAGCATACTGCAAATATTTGAACGCTCAAACATGTCGCCAGTCTAAAAACTTGCATTAATAATCACAAATAACAGATTTTGTTCTTATTTTTTTCAGCTATATTTTATATGAACATAAATAAACTCTTTTAAATATTGAGATTAATTTGTAGTAGATTGTTTAAACTATAATATTTTCTTGAAAAATCTAAACGTCGTCCTATGTTTATTATAAACCATTTATTTGAGTAAACAATTTGATGAAACCCCGAATAGCACACATCAACTGTTGTATTCTAATATTTTAAATTTGGTAAATAAAACCAAACCAATGACCGTTAACCTCAGTTTTGCGTTTTGCAATTTTTTTTTGGGGGGTTGAATGAGACCGAGCCGTCACGCATCACGCGTCATGCTCGGATATGTAACGTAACGCTCCTTATACCGGGTGGTGCATCGAGGTTGGACACATAGGAAATCCTATGCAAATTTTAAACTGGTTAAATATTTGCTCCCCTGTTGACTTTAGAGCAAAGTTGTAAGGAGTCTCTATGGTAAATACAGATGCGAAATTTGTACAATTTTGGACAAGCCGAACTTAACTTATTTAAATAAAATTGCAGCTAATTTTTTATTAAAAGTCAACAGGTAATACTGCAGACACCAGCATTAATTAAACTTGTCAACCTATGATTTGTCACTGTCAAAAGTAATTTGAAAGTCAACTACCGTTTGCAAATTTTATTTGACATTGACAAATCATAGGTTGACAAGTTTAATTAATGCTGGTGTTTACAGTATTACCTGTTGAATTTTAATGAAAAATTAGCTGCAATTTTATTTAAATAAGTTAAGAACGACTTGACCAAAATTGTTCAAATTCCGCATGTGTACTTACCATACAGAGACCTTGAAAAAACCTCCTTACAACTTTGATCTAAAGTCAACAGGAGAGCTGGCATCTTCCCGTATAGGTAGAGGGCCGAAATTTTCAAGGGATGTAGCCGGGGTAAAAAGAAGATCCTGGACGAAAACGGGACCCCGTACCCCCCACGTTTGGCCAGGGGAGGAAAGAGAAGGAAATTAATTATTTAAATTTCGGGAGAACGGGAAGAGGTACGGGGTCGAACTTTTTATGGTAGGTGTGCCCCATGGGGGGCTACTTTAGACCATACGGGGGAACGGGGCTCTAATTTAAGGGGGGGATTTAGGGGGTAAACCGCTTTTCGCCCGTATCTCTGCAACGAAGACTCGGATCGAAATTGTGATAAACGATGAACCCGCTTGTCGAAGTTTTCACTTCTATTGTGTGGTCTTAAGCACACACAATTTTTTTTTGTATGTGTTATATTTATTTTTATATAATGTAAGTCTTTCGTTCGCTACTTGGAAGCATAAATGCTAATAAATTTAAATATTTATCTTAAAACTCGTGTTCTTTTTTGGAAACAATAAGCTTCCCATAACAATTAAATAAGTTTTGTCATCGTCTGTTGAGCGAAAAAAATTCGTGTTTTCATACGTTTGAAGAAACACATTTGTTATCCATGCTTTCACATTATGATGATATACAAAGATATATGTCTCTAGTCCCTACAGTTTCCTGAATTTTCAATTATAATATCGTTGAATAAGTATTTGTAATACATTGTGAGCTCTCTGCATTATATATTATTTCTGTAGAAAATGTGCTTCGCTGTATCTAAATATGATAAATCTGGGCAAAATTAATGTGACTATTATATCTGAATGTACATATGCATATTTTATGGACTTCCTTCATACTGTACTATGCAGAGACTATCTAGCCAAAACTGAATACTAAATCAGTCATGCTTTTGATTCGGGTATTTCTTGTGAACCCTAGTTAAAACCTGATAGGACTATGATTTTGGAACAGTATTTCTTATTAATATTTAAACTGTTTTGAGACAAACCATTAATGGCGTATAGATATTAATAAATAGTAAATAAAAGTGGTTACAACTTGCTTAAGGCATATCGTTTTGGCTATTGGTTGTATCTCAAATTTACAAAAACATCTAAGGGGCCAATAATAAAATTTTTAGTATGATAAAATACCTTATTATAGATAACTTTTAGAATTAGTTTGTTTATTTGTTTTTTCTTCTACTATATTTTGATTAATCTTGGATATACAACCACTAGCCAAAAAATAAAGTATCACATTATTAATTACCACTCACAGCCAGGAAAGAAGCATTATGTTTAATAATTTAATAATGTTTATTTAAACATTTAAGAGTAATAATAATAAAAACTGTCCAAATAACGTTATGTAACAGAAATATGATTGCAAACATGAATAATAAAAATCAACAACTATTTTCGATACGGCAAATTTTAAAAAAATTATTTGTATTCTAAATTTCTTATAACCGTGTCTGATATACACATTGAATTTAAGTCGTTATATTTTTCTGCAGACATCTTATTTGGGCTAATATTGAGAGGCGATTAGACGAAAGTTTGAAAACAGATATTTCTTTTTAAAGTTATAGATCTGTATGTGTTGTTATTATGTTAAGTTTTAAAGCAAACTTTATTAAATTTTGTTTTGATATTCTTATTTCTTTTATTTCTGTCCAATTCACTTTTTCTTTCTGGTCATTAGGCCTTATGCCTAGTAATCTAATATCCTGTAATAGTTTCTTAGAATGTTTAAAGTAAAAATAGTTAAGCTGGTTAACATTTTATGGGTTTTGGCGGCGATAAGTATACGGGGCCTAACCGCAAAATTTTGATAGGATATTCATACATGTGGCAATAAAATCTGTAAATATCAGAATATTACCACAGATGCTAAATTGTATGCAAAAAGCTCGGATATATTGATTTGATTTCAAATTTTTCTACCTACCTGGGAAACATTCTCTTCATGGGGTAACTGAAAAAAAGCTGAGCATGCGCACATTTATAATATTACACTATATTTTATATTATAAAATTATAATAAAGGGGATATGCCTGTGCATTTTTCTTAGAAATTAACAATATTCCGCCTGGCGCTATATCTACTATGAATGGTATAAATACCCGAATTGCCTTAAATTAAAATCTTATATCATTACAAAAATCTGTCTGGTGCTAGTGAAGCCATTGGTTGATAGATCGACGAATAGAAAATTAAGGGGAGCACTGTTAAATTGCTAAAACGGCGGTATTTTTACCTTAAAAATATGTCTACCAACTGTTCCAAATCAAGTTTACGAGCACGTTCTTGATTAATACTTATTCTTATTACACCCAAAGCACTACGTCTCACCTCGCACATTGTACTGCGTAAATATGTTTATATCAACTTCAGCTTTGAAAATGTTCTTTCGGCTGAAGCAAATGTTACCGGTAATGTCAAACAAAGTTGAAACATTGAACAAATATCCGGAAGACGGCCCAAAATGCATCTATTTTCTAATATAAAATATGTGGCCAATTCATGGGTTGTTTTCTATTTTTTAATTGCATTTGATCCTCCGTATCAGGCATCGAGAGAATTCCATCTTCGCAGGCGATGACTCCTACGTAGAGGCGACAAGGCTAGTTCTATAGGGTAGCACAAAAACAGTCGGATGGTTGCTAGCCGTGACAATATTTTGGTTTAGTCTTGTATATTCTATATACATTTACATTTTGAGTCGCAGGAAAAATTATTTAATCATAGCAAATCTACATATATTTGAAAAGATCGTTAAAATTCGCTCTATTTTTAAGTGACCTTCATTTTAAAGATTTGTTTACCAAGATTTTGGCATATTCTTTTGGTAGTGTATTTGCTGCTAAAGGACATCAATAAAAAAAACTGGTAAAAACGATATATTGATTTTATCTTACTAACGTGACATATTAAAACGCAATGAAAACGTAATTGGAAACACGCCACAATCTTGAATATAAAAATATCACTTATTTTGCAAAAAAAATGACCTACTATAATCTTGACAAAACAGACTTTCGGGATTCGAAAATCGCATTCAAAAAAGATATTTTTTTAAAAAGTTACAACAAATTAGAAGTGATAGTAAAGGAACCTTTGTCGACCA
>MU181959.1:317906-356441 GCA_016904865.1 Pissodes strobi
TATTTTGAATGTTTTTACCTATTTTGTCGCATGTTGTATAAGTTCAGACACATAATTAAACTGATAGGGTGATAATAAAAAAATCTTTAAATTTTCTTCACTATCCTCTATATGTTTTTGCTAAATAAAATGGCCTGAAATCCTTTCACATTTCTGCTTTTAAACATTAGTAATACTTTCCTCCTTCGTGTTTCCTTTTCGAAAATTTATAGAATTCTCCTCCTCGGTCTGATAATTTAGCAGCATTAACATAGCAGTTTTTTTTTGGAATATTAATTACTTATTTTGTATAGCTCGCTACCGCCAGACTATTCGCTTTGGAGGAGCAGTTTTCCAATTCACGTGCTTACGAATCAGTTGCGGCTACTCTGTCGCAGTCTTATGCATAAGCGTTAACGCTTCAGGCTTCAATTCTCAGGCAATACTTTGTGGTTCTAATGAATTCATAAGAGTCAGTAAACTAAAGTAGTGGCAAGGATCTGAGGGTTATAGAATTTCGAATTGAATAATTAAAGTACTTAGGTAAGCTGATTTAAGGTGTAAAGTGTTAGTAGTTATTTTGTGCTGGTTCTGAAACCTGCCAAGGAGATGATTAAAACTGAACAGTTTTAATCATCTCCTGATGATGCTAACATGGTTAGCGAAACGCGCGTCGAGTGCAAAAATTCTGTTTCGGTATTGTGGATAAAACTCTGTTTTAGTTAATTAATGAGTTAAATGCTATTTTTATATTTGACTGTGTGTTTTGTAATTGCCTATATATACTACGTATTTGCTTGCTGAGTGATAAATTTGACAAATTTAGTCAAATATATTTAATAACAAAAATTTAAAGTGCTATTTAGTTTTATAGATGTTATAGACTTTTAATAGTTTACGTCTTTTTTTCTAATGAGCATAAAGCAGCTAAAATTTAAAACATCAGTAGATAGTTTCTGACGATTCTGGAAGCACTTCCACAGCTTAACCTTGAATAAAGGCAAAGCATAATGAATATCCTAAATATTATATTTCACTACTTAGTATTTTAAATCTTCATAACAATATTCAAAACACTTATTCAGATATGAATTGTCTATACAGTTAAAGATGTTAACTCGTGTAGTTGGTGTAATTATGAATTTACTTCAGTTTCTTTCGCTTCTATAAACTTTTTGCTTTCAATGAAATTTTCTATATAGCCCTCCAGCCACTTTTGGTGATTTCCATCCTCTATGACGCTTCAGGGTCATGGAGTCATCCGTTGCATCGTCAAGTAATCTTGCAAACCTAATTCTAACGGAATGGCCGGAATAAGCCTTTGCATCTGCCAATTTCGATAAGCAACGAATTGAGAAGGAAGTTTATTTAATTTGTGCCAGCTTTTGTGCATGTAATTGAAATGTAGAGCTGACAAATGGGCGACGGTGATCACAAGAGGGTCTCATACCCACATATTTAAGATATTTTTTTTATTAATGTGAGTTGATGCTATGAAATCCAATCCGTGTAACAACTTGCAAATAATCGTAGAATAAATTTATATTATAGGTTACTAACGTAAATACGTCATGAATATGTGCATTTTTACTTATATCGAAATGAATATCAGTTCGGAAATAGTACCTCTGTTAGAAATTTTGGGGCTCTGTTAGTCGATATCCATCATTTCGTCTTTTTAGAAATGCGGTAAATTTGAGAAGTATTAATATACCTGTAACAATGATGAGTAGAACCACATCATCATCATCATCATTACATAATCTTATGTTGCTCTGATAAACTCAAATATCGCCACAAAATTGAAGAAATGTAGTTTTTTTTACTTGCTTGTACATTTTCGTAAAATTGCGCCTAGGTATACCTATAGCTTTATGTATTTTCAGCAGAACGATAACCATATCAAAATCCTCATTTCTGTCAAAATATACAGCTTTGCATGCGTTAAACCCTTTGCCTGACTTTATTTTCTGCTCATTCCTAACAGCTGGTGATAAATAGCATAATTAAATGTGATAAAAACTATTTACCTATATTAGTATCGTTATAATGACACAATATTTTATCTGTCAATGTTATTATTCATGGTAAAGTTGCCAAGAAATGAATGTATCGGACATAATAAATCATTTTTTCTACAGCCGCGCGCAAAATAGCTAAATACTAAATTCAAATGAAATCGCAAAATCAACTAATGCCGTGGATCCTTATTTTGCGCTCTAGCGCGAACATGGAAAAGGAAATTCTCGCTTTTTCCGTCTAGTGTGCTGAATGGTCATGGAAACCGAAGATAAATAAATGACAGTCGTGCGTTTGTTACAGTTTGTTGCTGGCAATCCTGTTCTAAATATGCCCGAAGCCCGAACATAATATGTCAAAACTGACAGTCATTCGCAAATTTCAGAATAAGTATAGAGAAAAATGTGCATTTAATTTTAAAAAATGCGGCTGTAGAAAAAGTTCTGTGTGTTTTTCGAGCGCAAAGTAAGATTGCCGTTTTCGAAAGATTACTGCGCTCCGCTACGCGTCGCGCAGTAACATTCTTTCTCAAGCGGCAATCCGTTACTTTGCGCTCTAAATACACAAATAACTATTCCCATATAATACCTACATATCAATTTTACAATAGTTGGAATTCATTTTCCTTGCTTTCTGCCGGTAAAATTATCTGTAATTAAGAAATTATTAAAAAGATTTTAACGTCTTTAGATAAAAAAAATCTGTCGAGTGCTCTAGAAGGATCCATTTTGTAACCATTTTTTCTTTAGAGTAATCTTATTATTACTGTATATTATAAAGATGTAAAAAATAAACATTTATTACAGCGCGGCAGCGTCAAAAAATAATAATTAAAACCGACAAAGATATATTGGAAAATATTCCGGCTGGGATTATGAATTTAATTTATAAAATAATCCCCTTGAAAAAATGATTGATTTAGGGATAAAGGAAAATACGTTTCAAGTAAAAAATTATGTAATATCAATGCTGTACTCAATTTATTAAGTTTTAAACAGATTATTGATCAGTATTTTTATATTTTTCGTGGTTGAACAAATTTAACAAATTGGAGGATAATTAACTAGGCTATGCATGGAATTAATTATGTATAACAAAAATAGTTCAATTCAGGGAAGTTTAGATATAGATATAATAGTTATCAAATGTAATAGTAAATATTAAATACAGTGTTTACTATAGTTTTAATATAAAAGATTTCATTTCTAAAATATGAGAAAACCAACGCGTTCGTAAGACTCTACTCTGTGTAACAGATTGATTGACAGTGATCGAAACAATTATGAGCATCAATAAAGGGATAAAGACACGTTTAATTTGACGTGTATTAATCGATATAGATTGAAAACATTAATTTAACTATCCGCTTCATTTTCAATTCAATACTATTTTGATATTAGTCTTCAGTATGGCTTGGAATTTTGGGATTTTTTACACTTATTTGTAGGAAGCACAAACTCGAAAAGACTTCATAGACTATTCTTAGCTTTCTGACTGCATTACCATATGTCAGCTTAATGGACTCACCATTCGATTATCGCTAGCAGGTCTGCTATAAGCTTTCAATTTAAAAAACTCCTCAACGTACTTACTTGATACATTAGCTCGTTATTGTTGATAATTTACCATGATCCTTTTTTCAGTGGATGCTGCGATACGAAGCCTGGATAACACCCAAAAAATTCAAGTCACCATCATTACCTAATCCTTAAAGGAATCTTCTCCGACTTTGTTGTCTGCGTTATCTAGGTGGTCTTCATAGTATGTGCCCAAGATATTGTCATTTGGTTCTCATTTAGTCATTTATAACATTTCAACAGTTCTATACCAGCTTACATGTCTTGACTGACGTTGAGTAGCTCCACCTTTATTTTGTTCGATGATCGCTTTACGAACTTCATCAACTATGTAAGGCCAAGGGTTTCTTGCCACCATTACGAGATGTGTCACACTTTTGTAAACAAAACATTTTGCTAGGCATTTAGTTCAGATCTTTTAGCAATATGTCTAAACCATAGCAAAACAAATTCACATTGTTAATAGAAAAATGATGCTACAGTATCACACATTTTGTTATTTTCGTAATGCATTCACCAGCTTACTCTCCAGGCATACCGCGCTTAAAGAAGTTTCACTTCTCTAATCTACGTTGGAGTAATATTAAAGCCTGGTGTAAAATGTTATTTTCCATAGAAATGCTACATTGCCCCTTTTGATCCAGAAAGACTGTGAAAGGCAAAGAGTATATTATGATTATCAAACTTGGTCAGATGATTATCACAGTTAGTCGAGAGAAATGCCATAATATAATATATTCGCCTTGTTATATATCAGATACTGTAATAGATCTAGGGAGGGAAAATCAGGATTTTAAGGTCATTCATTCAACACTTGACGATAGCAATCACAGTTTCCTCAGACCAACAGTAATACGCATATACTTCCCTGTAGTTTAAATATTTTCAATATGCGAAAAAGTCTTCAATGTGGGTAGTAAAGACTAGGGAGGACTGTCAATGGTAGGTTGTCCACAATGTCTCCACCGAAACACACGTTTTCAGAAATTTGTTTTAATAATAGATAATGTTTTGCAATTTCTAACCAAGCTAAAGAATATGAACCTGCAGCTCGATTTTAGGATACTTTGTGTTAGCAATATTATAATCATCAAACAGTATACAGAAAGCCATCTACAGTTATATGATTTAAAATGAGACACTACGAATATAGCAAATATATTGGCTACGGCCAAAAAATAAAATTATTCAAAGAGGTGGTATCTCTTCTGTTAAAATTATATAGGATAGTCTATTTACTAAAACTTCACGAGAACCACAACCAAAAACCTAAAAAACATATATCACTACATACAAAGTCAATAAATATCGTAAAATAAAATCTAGGTATCCAGCTAATCTTTCATATGGCAAGATACTTAGTAAGATGATCTGTTCCAAGTCTGGTGGATTTTTACCGCGAATGCCGGACTGACTCTCAGGAAAAAAGCTTTCATTTTCACAGCAATCATTAATTTGATCGATCCTATAGGATAAACTAAAAAAATTTGTCTGGAATTAGATAGTGGATAATTGGGGAGCTTATCTATCGATCTCCCATTTCTAAGAAAAATACTGACCGTTTGCTTCTTTTAGATGTGATCAAAGACGGTGTGATTAACACTGTGTGTTGAATTTATTAGTTTTGTTAGCACTCTTGGCAGTGATATAAGAAAATTTATATTTCTTTGTATTATGCCAGTTACCATTTCTAGTATTTTTGGCATAAATATTTTTTATTTTGTGGTCATTTAGTTTGCTGAATAACTAATAAATTAAACCAGACTCATTGAATGCGAAAAAGTACTTGCTATTGGATATTTTAATAGCCATTGTACAAGTTTCTGCTCGTTAGGTGGATATATGTACATATTAGATTGAACAAACTAACCCCTTCGAAACATTAGTATAAAAATGCATGTGAGCACAAGAACTGCTACATTATTCAGTCATCTTTGCCGTTCCACTTGCCTTTCTAAATGAGTGATTTCGATGTGAAATATTTAGAGAGGGTTGGCCAGCTTTTATTATTTATTAAGCTTGATTTCAGTCAAGCTTGACCCAAAACATTTTAGTAAAAGAAGGCTTTTCGCAGAGCAATAATGGCAATAATTCCCAGTAAGTGGTTGGTGGTCATCCTAAGAAAGCATTAGTAATAGTCCGAAAGTGGTCTTAACCAGTATTCAAATATTGGGACAGTAAGACATAAGGTGTTTCAACCAAAGACATATAAAAAATAGGCAGATTTGTTTACTAAATATGAAGACGCCAACATCGTTCCCGTTCTCCTTTCCTCTCTTATAAAATAGTACGCAAGCCATACTATTACTTACCACTACTACGGCGGTGTTGCCGATGACACCTAAGAGTGTGTCTGTATCATGGAAAATCGGCAACTTCTTTTTAATAACATGACAGAATTGCATTTATTAGAAAATGGAGCATGCCAAGATATAAAATTTCGCTTTTATAATACGAAATTTGAACTAAAATGGAAACATAAAAAAATTAAGGGTTATATCCACTAGAAACTTTATGTAAACTGGGCCCTATGCCACTACTGCACCCCTTCACATTGTTCACGAATTCAGCGGTATTCCTCCCTGCCGCGCACGTCGACGTCGCGTAGCCGGCACTTGTCTGGAAGGAACTGGACACCATGTTCATGAAAACAGAGTAGCAATTCTTTTAAACACAAATATTACATTCTATGCGTAAGTAAATAAACTCATACTCTTACTCTGCGAACATTATTTTAGAATATATTTACCAAGTCTCTTTTTATGCATATTTACTTGCTTATATTACCGTGCTAATGATTAGGAACTCAAGAAACATAAGTATGCGAAAAATCACCAAGTTCGATAAGTAAAGAATAAGCCTCCAAATATTTAATTTTATTTTATATGGAAGACTCATCTCCATCCTAAATTTTCATGCATTCCTAAGACCATAAAATCTCTAACTTCATTGTCAAAGTTCCAATCGACAATTCTAATCCGGCCTCAAATGAAGTTGCAGGCGTCTTACTTGGAGTTACGTAATATTCCTTTTGAAATTGACACTGAATTTAAAATTTCTGGGTGCTAGTCTAGTCAAGAAAAAAGCTTCATACTCCGAGAATTGGTCTGAAAATGTAATTTATTACTTCCAAAAGGTCGTTCCTATCCATCGAAGAAAGAGTAAATCCACCAGCTTTCCTCATAGACAAAAACAGTGTCGTCCACGTAACGCGCCCCTGTACCTTTTCTTGGAAACCACGAGAGTAAATAAGCTGTTTGGTATATAGCAAATTTTTTAGCGTTTACATTTTTGATTATGCAGGGTGAATCGTTTCAAGTCTAAAATAAAATAGCATGTACATTTTTACGCATTTTATTTTTGCACTTAAGTCTTAGTATTTGTTATGTTATTCAGTGACTTGTTGATCAAATTGAGTTGAAGAAAAAGGTTTTCAAAAGGAACTTATTGAAAAATAATCGTTTCTACTCCTGCGATATATCTTAATCGGGAGCACCGAACCATACGAATTTAAAATTATTGAATGGCAGTGGTAGAAAATTTATATTTTTCCAAGAGTTGTTTTTTCCAAATCGAAAACCTCGAAGAAAATTGTATTTTTCATTAAATTCAATTAATAATTAATTCAAATTAAGTGCAGAATCAAATTGGGTAATAATATTCAAGGTGTCTCATATATATTTTAAAAGTTGATAGCGGTCTCGGTGTATACTCAGAAATGTAATGGGTACAAAATTTAGAATATACTAAACAGCTTTTCTATTTAGCTATTGTAAATAAGAAGACCCCTTCTCAAGAATCCATAACACTAGGCCTTCAAAATTTGAAAAACTTGAATTAAGACCAACTATACATAGATGACCGGGACCTAGATATAAAAGAAAGCAAATAGCATAAGATTTAAAGGAAGAAAAATAAGCCACATAAGGAACTTTATAAGCAAAGGAAGAAATGCTAGAATGGATTTGGGCACTACGGAATATCTGCCATCGTGTTAAAGGACTGCGCCAGCGAACGAACACCCATTTTTTCCAGGCCTTTTTCTCTGCCTTACCGAAAAGGGATTTACCCATCTTCTTCGAAAGTCGCTCGAGTACAACCTGCTCCAAAAAAAGAAAAGAAAACCACCACCCAATGCAACCCAATTGCCTTGCTTTCAATAATCTCCAAAATCATGGAACGCGTAGTCATTCAGCAACTACTCAAGTACTTTGAGATCAACAGAATAATTAGCGATAACCAATACGGCTTTCGCAAAGAGAGATCGGCAGGATGGCTATGTCGCTCATGTATGGAGTAGGGTAGTTGAGAACTAAGGAGAATCTCGAGCGATTGCGCTGAATATATCAAAGGCATTCGACAGAGTTTGGCATGGCGGATTACTCAACAAACTGCCGTCCTTCGGACTGCCAACATCCCTCTGCAGCTGGCTTATCAGTTTCGTTAAGAACTGATCTTTGCACGTTGCAGTTGGACACATCTCAAATACATTCACCATTAATGCAGGCGTGCCTCAGGGTGCTGTACTTTCACCAACGCTATTCCTTATCTATATGAATGACCTGCTGCCTGAAACCAATAATCCTGTTTACCTTTGCCTCTCAATTTAGATCAGAAAAATCTTTACCAGCGACTGAGACTTGCCACCGCAGACAGGAGCAGATTGCAACAATTATCCAAAATCTGGAGAAACTTCGAACTTGGGCGATAGGAATTTCGTCCAGTTTAATGCAGCGAAATGCCAATTAACCACGTTTACTAAAAAAACCAATAAGGCGGGCCCTAACATTATTATGGCAGCATTGACCATGCTTCATCCTCATCAATCGGACTACTGGATGTCTCGGTCAATAGCAATATGGCTTGGCATGACCACGTTGCTAACATTTCAAAATCAGCCTCGCAGAAGCTTGGTGCGCTGTTTCGCAACAAAAAACTCTATACACCCCAGCAGCTGTTCTTGATCTACAAAGCGCAAATAAGACGGTGCTTAAAATATTGCTCACATATCTGGGGTGCCGCACCTAAGCACACAACAAAGTTGCTGGTCTCCATTCAGAAGATAGTTGTGCGTCTGGTCGGCGACCTGGAGTTGAACCGGGATCTGGCTAGTCTGGAGCAGGTCTTCCTGTTTTACAGATATTTTCACGGCAGATCTTCCCAGGATTTGGCCCGCTTCATCCCGCCCGTCAGACAGTCACGACAGACGGCAAGAGCATACCCGCTCATAGTACAACTGGAAACACCTACAACAATCGCTTCAGGGACGCTGTTGTCTGTTTTCCCCAAATTACAACCTACATCTATTTAAGAACCGTGTCAATCAACATCTTCGCACACACACCGCTCGTCGAGTGCCATAGGATCTCCCTTTAGTGTGTGTGCCATTGCCATAAAAAATCATGTGAGAGCTAAAAAAAGTGACATGAATGGTAACAGAGACGCGAGTCGAATCTACAAACACTGTGTCAAATAAAATATTCGTTGGGTATAATGAATATATCAGCCAAGTCTCAACAGCCGGCAAAAGAAGAATGTAACCCAAACATTTATAAACGTTAACAAGAATATCGACGATGTTGAACCAATCTGTGAAATAACTTCATACTTCAGATATGAATAAATTTTTAAAAAGCATTTTACAGCCCTATGAGGATATATATGCAAAAAAATAGACTGGCAAAATATGAGAGTGAATATAAATGGAGGAGACTTTAGGTACCCAAGGTTTGCCCACGATATCGTGCTGATAACAGACAGTGGCAAAGTCGATGAGATGGTTCAGCTTGACATCATAATCAATCTTGTGCTAAGCTGCAATACACCTGAATTGACGAAAGAATGAATTATATAAGTATATGCAGCTCGATATCCAAATGGGGAGGTAATCAAGCATCCGGGAGCCAAAAAGAGTAGGTCTCACGGGCAGCCTTTAGAAACTTAAGAAGTAAATTCCAGCCAACTATCCTATTATGTGTGAAGCATTATAACATATTAAGCCGGTATGTTTACCCTTACTTAGAAAATTGTAAAGCAAATATATGCCGGGATTTATCCATATTCTGGACGCAGAGAGAAAAACTGATATTGCAGAAGCTGTAAAATAACGTCTACATTGAAATGGAATTAGGCTGCAAGAAATGCAGGCAATTCTGAAAAGTATCGATGCCTAAAAATGCCCAAGTATTTGTAAAATTTAGATAAGTTGTTTTAGATAACTACATAAGACGTACATAAGTGCGCCAATATATATTTATTATAAATTACAAAATTTTTGACTATGGTTCAAATTAGGAGTTTTAATATTTTTACGGCCAGCCAGTTGAGTTATACGTTAAATAAAAAAATCTCGTTATTTAAATGAAACTCCAGTCTTTACTTAACTGAGGGAAGTTTTTTATTATTTTATGTAGCAGCCTTGACAACTTACGCCTGAGCCAAGGTTCAGATTTTGTGGAAAAAGTGAACCTATGATAGATAATGTAACTGGTTTTCTGGAGATGACTGTCATTCCAACATTTAGTTTCATCAAACAAAGTGACTCAAAATATTTTTAAAATCAGCATTTTGTACTTTCAATCAAACAGCTTGCACAAGTGAACTTTCCTGGCGTATATTATAAAAAATGTCGATATCTATAAACGCTTTTAATTTTTTTGGGTGAATCCAAAATTTAGATAACATGCTTTAGATAGCCCCACAAGACGTATAGCGATATCAGGTCAAGGCATCGCGCAATTCATTTGATAGAACCTGTGCTAATTTAGACAATTCTTGTCGCATTTTATTTCAGGTCTTAATTTATAAAGCTTTCAAATAGTCCCTATGGTTTTATTCTAAAGATAGATAACAGGTATCTAACAAGTCGCTCTGCCGCTGGCCGTATAAGGAGCATATTTTCAAACCGTGCTAAAATACCACGCACTAACCACGATGTAAGGCACGTTCCCTTGTACCATTAATAACAATCAGGTTGTTTCCTAAATGCTCTCAATTCGCTGCTTACTTTATCCGTTCAAAAAGTATCACTGCGTAATATTTAAAATGCAGTTCATCCTCAATCCCCTCTCGACCGCGCAATCAAAAACCGCTTCTGGATAAAAATTCATTAGATGCCCAATTTTCAATTCATTGGGTTGTTTTTAAGGGACAACCTTTATAACGAGACCCATGACGGTTCAGTTATAGTCGGTAAGAATATTTTTCATCGATAATATTATTTGGCCAACTATTAGCTGTTATTTTTGCTCTAGAAGTTTATTGTCATTGTTTGTTCAAATATCGACTATCTCCACAGGTGGACGATAACACAAAAATAGCCGTGTTCGTTAACGGATCGCCAGGCATCTGACAGTTTTGAAATCGTAATATATAGAAATCTTCACAATAACACAATATTATTTGTTTTTTTTTCTGTAATTGTAGTTTCAAATAGTTCCTGGAGTTTGCTTGATATACTACTGAGTTTAGGTCAGGGATATAAAATAGAAAATATAGTATTTTCACATTCACAAAATGTTTTACGTGGCTTTTCCTGCGTTAAATAAAGGATTTTCAGAAATAATTTGAAATTAAATTTAGGTTGTAGAAAATTTTATAGCTATGAGAAAATCCATGTTTTTCTCCTAATTACGCTAATTAAAGCTAAATACTAGCAAAATGGAAAAATAACTTTTAGAGAATTTGGAAAATGTAATTTATTAGGTTGGTTTTTGGTGTTAGTGAGTAGGTCACCGTTTATTAAATAATTTGTTTTAAATTTCATGACATTAAAAATGGTAAATGTCTAGAGTTAAGAGACATATTTTTTTCTTATTTTCCAAAAAATGTACTTTGTGAGAACAGTTAATACCTAGGAGTGTTATCTATGATCATGCCAAATTTGAGGTGTAGCGTAAAGGTACTGTAAAAAATATAAAATTATGTTTTCTCCAAATCAGAGATATATGTTTAATTTAGTGAAAACCTATACGTTCGATAAAAAAAACTTCAAGAAGCTGTTTGTATATTATGTAGAAAAAAATATCTTGAGATCCTTACTGGAGGTACAGAGTGATCCATTATATCATCGTTGAAAATACGTAAGGGCATATTATATATCTTTATAGTAGATCAATTAATAGAAGAGTGGTGACCTTAATATGCTTGTATATAAATACCATTGGATATAAAGTAGTTACTAATTATATATATTATTAAAATAATACACATAATAAATTAGCAAAGAACTCTGCAAACGGTTGATGAAAATATTTGGTATGTTATAAATCACTTTTTTAAGAGTAAAGCAAAATCTTTTTATCTAAGGTTTTAACACAAGCTAAAAAGAAAACAAAATAATATTAATATGCTTAGCCAAAATATCAAAGATAAACCACACAAAAATAGTAGTATGAGTTACAAAATATATAAACATAACTAAAAAAAACCTTTAGCCTATTGGCGTAAAACCTAAACAAAGTGCTATAATATTATAATCTTTATGATCGTTAATACAAAATCAACAGAATAAAAATAATACTAGGGATAATTAGTACACTGCTTTTAGATGTTTCAAAATAATTTAATGAGATATTTTTCTCTACATATATTTCGGCTTGATGAGACCTTTATCAAGAGATGTTGTATACTAAAATCTAAATTGTGATACCCTACTACTAAACCGCCTGACGGTATTTTGTTTTTATTACACTGTCAATTATGCAGGTATTTAAAGAACAGGTCATTTGGTCGTTCGTATTTAAAACGTCTGTTTTTAAAATGCTTTGCTAAGCCAGAGTTTTTAATATTATGTATAATCGTTTTTTTGTGTTCTTTAATCCTAATATTTAAGTTTCGACCAGTTTGTCCTACGTATACAGCTTCACAGTTCACACAATTTATTTTGTAAATACCAGATTTAGATTGTTTGTCAATTTTATTATTATTATTATTATTTTGAATCATCTAAAAGCAGTGTACTAATTATCCCTAGTATTATTATTCAACGATGTTTCACAAGGATCCTACCGCAGAAACTTTCATTGTATTAAATGGAAGCAGCTTTTTCTACGCCGAAACAAAAGTACCTTTGGTAAAAGAATGTTACGATTTAATTTTTTAGTCAATCAAAAGATGAGGCACGGACGTGTGGACGAGCACCTACCTGATATTGGACGAGGTCCTTTAAAAAGTGTGGCAAGTATAACTGGAACAGCGGAAAGAATGTGGACAAAAAATTGGCGATGTTGTCGAGTAACTTTAATATTTTTTGAGAATTAATATTTATACCTATTATTTAGATAAATACATAATTTAATATACTCCTTAACTCATTGAAAATAAAAAGTAATATCCAAACTATAACTTTAATTCATAATCTATTTTACACATTATCAATTTAAATAAATTTGCAACATTTATATATATTTGCCCGATACATCCGGCAACAGGTGCGTCAAGTTCCCCTTGTCCTCGTGACAAAGTGCATCAAGGCGATTGGCTTGAAGCCATTTTTCCTCTCTTTGCTCCTCAAACGTCGCTGTTCCAAATAAGTTTGCCACACTTTACTAACCTTGTTAGGTTCTTTTTCAATGCTATGTCTGGCTTCTCGGTACCGATATCTGAATAAATCCCAGTTGAAACTGATACGTACAATCGATAACGTGTTTATTTACCGGTATTTGTTAGAATCCTGATAAAAATCCACGTTTATATCTTACAGTCTTTACCCGACGAGATTTACGCAAATAAAAATAGTACAGTGTCTTCATTTTTAGCTTGTCCCCATTATAAATGCATCTAGCTCTTTTATTATTTCAAATGAATCAAAAATCAAATGGTATAGGCAAAGTTTACAGAATTATTCTGTAAACTTTGGTATAAGTGTCGTGCTCAAGTTTTTTTTTGTCATGGCGAAACTCATAATATACAGTGGGTGAAAAAGTTGTGGACACAACTGTCTTTTTTTCAATAAATACCCTGTATATTTTAGAATGAAAGGTTAGCTTCCTCTGATTCCAAGAACGTGTTGTTAATATTTGGTTCAGAAGTTCTCAAATTATCAACAAATTTATTCCGAAGAAAATATATTTTTTTATTATTTATAAGTAGGTGTAAGGTATTAAATGTAACATCAACACTAACAATAATTAAACAAAGATTCAGAGGTCCTGTTCAACATGCCCCCATTTTTTCTACACATTTTTGTAACACAGTAATCGTATAATTAATTAAGTTTATTAAAATTTCTGACAAATGCCTTGGATCGTCGATCGCGTGAATTATTCTGTTTTTTAATTCTTCGATGTTGTAACATGGACATGTAAACTAAATTTTTAATATGCCCCCAAAAGAAAAAATCCAAAACAATAAGATCTGGACTATTTGCTTTGCTTGTAATAGAGGGAACAGCTTAAAAGCAACTAACTCACCCTGTATAAAAGGAATCATTATTTCAAATTTTTAGCGTAGATTCTCGCTTTTCTAAAAAATTGCTTTTCGAGAAAAAAAAAACATATTTTTGACCTAAACATCGATGTCTTTACATTTTTCCTGAGAAATACATTTTCCGAAAACTGTTTTTGATGATGTTCCTCCGAATCCATTTTTAATTTTCGTAACTCTCTGTGATGAAGAAATACAATTTTATAAATATTTGGGCAATAACTAATAAATTAATGAGACATAATAACACCTAGTAATAAAATTTTCTGTTTTACCTAGCGCGCATGGTGCCAGTTATAAAGATTTTTTCTATTCGCAAAGATGAATGAAGGTACTACATGCTTAAGTCGAAGGAAATCTTTGTAAAATTGTCCCAAAAATATCATAGAATAGCAATTAAATGTTTGTAAACTTAGATAACAAAATTGTGGGCTTTGACAGTATCCCACCTAGATAAAAAAATACTCTTGTAAGGTTCAAATTTGACTAAGACAAAACGGAATGGAGTTCATCGTAAAATGAAATTTTTTCTTAATAAATATACAATGTGGTTCTTGCAACAAAAACGAGTTTTCGTGTGGCAGGAAATATTGCTGTCTCTAACATATTAAGGTAAGTTAGCGATGAACCATCAAAATTATTGCATGGTCCTTGATGGAAAGAAGGCAGGCACTCCACTGTCTGGTCCACTTTTTAATAATAGAAGGCAAATAATGTTATCCCAACCTATATGATTGGCTAAACCACACTGCCAAGAGAGTTAATTGAGCTACAACATGCTGTACTTCAGCATTTAACTGAAAATATTAACAACTTTCAATTGACTTTAGTGTGTAAATGGGGCTTTAATGGGTTCTCAGGCCAATCATAATACAAACAAATCTTGCATTCTACAGGTAATTCAAACTAGTACATTTTTAACATCTTTGATCCCCGTTAAGCTTATATGTATATGTACAAAATAATTCTGAATGTGCTATAATGGCAAAATTCGAGAACATCATCGTCACGATTTTGCCGAACCCTTAAATTACAATTTATTCGTGAACTTATTTTGATGGGAAACAAAATGTTGATTTGCAAATAACTAACCTGAACTAACTCCCTATCAGCGTTAATCGAGACAAAAGTTTATGACAGCAAACTTTGATTTACATCTTAATGAGCCTGGGTAAAGATTGCGTATCAAATTTATCAAAACCCAATAATGTTTTATACTTGGTGATCATATGTATTTTAAACAGTATGTCGATTTTATCGATCGCGGGGGTTGCATCGACTACTTTTTTCTACAAAAAACTCATAATGAAAATTCATAACATATTTGTAAAATAAACCCTTTATTGTTTCAAAAACGTATAAAAAGAAATAAAACAAACGCATTATAAGAAACGAATAGAAGTTTAACTCTTAAAATTGAAACAAATTGCATTGGTTGCAACAGAAACTAAATACAAATACTAAATAATTCATAATCTAGTCGTCATTTTCACAAAGACAAGCATATTGTTTTTCTTTTGATGCTTTGTGGCAAATGCTGCAAATCCATCTAGTACAAATGACACAGCAAATCCAATCTGGGCCTTTGCATTTAAAATAGAGGCATCAGTGGCGTAGCTACCGGGTGGGCCAGGGGGGGCAAGGCCCCACGGCGCGGCGCCAAGAGAAATTAGGCGCCGCTCCGAATTTATAAATATGCTAATGCTAACAATGCTCATGAGCTTAACTGAGTTTTTAAATTAATTAAATTATAATACAATCAAAGATCAAAGACCAAAATATGTATTAAACTTTTTACCCAACCAATACATTTTGTGTCAGGTATTTATTATTTATTCTATGTGGAATAAAAAGATATATCCCGGCGGCATATTTACACATCCTCACATACAATGGCATCAGGGTGCTGAAATCGGTTAGGTTTTGTAAGCGTTTGTAGCGCTACAAAAGCTCACTGACTTGGGCACCTGGAACACGCTGTTATATAATATTTCTCTTTTCGCATGGCCCTCTGCTCGCTTCGCTCGCTACGGGGGCTCAAGAAAAGGGAACTAACCAGGTGCTAATCCAAACTAACCCAAGACATACCCAAAATAAAAAAAAACTGTTTAGAAACTTAACCTAAAAATATAAAAAAAGCAACGGGGTTTGAACCCAGGCCGCCGAATTGAGACCTAACCATCTAGACCTCTCGACCACGAGGGCTCTTGCCGCAAATTGATTGCATCGCGAAGATGTGGCGCGATAGCTTTTGTAGCGCTATAACGCTTACAAAACTTAACCGATTTCAGCACCCGGCGCGGCGGCATTTGGTACATGCAAATTTGTAAAAACGCTGCGTAAGGCGGCATGCGACTTCAAAGACAAAAATTCCGAAAATTTCGGTCGTAAAAAGTATGTGTTTTTTAGAGTTTCGTATTTAGGAGGTACCATTAGCCAGACAAGTCTAAATAGCCTAGCAATACTAAGCATAGAAAACGAATTTCTCCAAAAATTAATTTTGATCAAATATAATCGATCAATTTACGTCGATTTAAAACCGAAGAAAGACTCCAATGTTTAATTAATTAATTAAGGTTACAGATGTTTAGTTTACGTTTATATTTAAATATGTATGTACCTGTTGGTTGGTTGCCGTTTATATATTTTATATTCATAGGTATTCCTGTAAATAAAAAAAAGCGTGTGCAAGGTAACAGTGCAAACCCCATATTTCTATCTTGTAAACTAACAAAGATGTCACAATAATTAAACGCCCTAGTCTTATACATATCTTAGCGGATTTGGATAAAAAGAAGTTTTTTTCAACATAGGTATCACAATTAACATAAAGGGAAGGCCTAAATGAAAACAAACTATTCTTCATAAAAGTTTCGCTTATGTCTTGACAAGGTAATAGTGCAAACCCCATATTTTTATCTTGTAAACTAACAAAGATATCACAATATGTAATTAAACGCCCTAGCCTTATACATATCTTAACAAATTTGGTTAAAAAGAAGTTTTTTTAAATATAGGTATCACAATTAACAAAAAGAGAAGGCCTAAATGAAAAAAAAAACTATTCTTCATAAAAGTTTCGCTTATGTCTTGACAAGGTAATAGTGCAAACCCCATATTTTTATCTTGTAAACTAACAAAGATATCACAATAATTATTACGCCCTAGCCTTATACATATCTTAACGGATTTGATTAAAAAGAAGTTTTTTTAAATATAGGTATCACAATTTAACAAAAAGGGAAGGCCTAAATGAAAAAAAAAAACTATTCTCCATAAAAGTTTCGCTTATGTCTTGACAAGGTAATAGTGCAAACCCCATATTTTTATCTTGTAAACTAACAAAGATATCACAATAATTAAACGCCCTAGCCTTATACATATCTTAACGGATTTGGTTAAAAAGAAGTTTTTTTAAATATAGGTATCACAATTAACAAAAAGGGAAGGCCTAAATGAAAAAAAACTATTCTTCATAAATTTTCGCTTATGTCTTGACAAGGTAATAGAGCAAACCCCATATTTATATCTTGTAAACTAACAAAGATGTCACAATAAACGTCCGTGACCGTTTTCTGTTCCCTGCCAGCTCGCCCGTCGTGTATCGGGACCGCGACCTTCAAATTTTACTCCCGGCGCGCGTTAAGAAGTTTCATTTCAAAAATATACGTTTAATATTATGATATTATTTTTTAATTAATTTGCGTATATACACAAAATATAGGTTTTAGGCGCCAGCGGATAGGCTTGCCCCCCGGCGCCCACATTTCTAGCTACGCCACTGAGAGGCATCTACATATTACACAAAATTCGTTGCTACTCTCTTCTGCCTCAGATTGTGTAGCAACAGATAGTTTAGATTTAGAAACACCTGGTTGCGAATTTAAGTTCTCCAGGACAGTGCTTGTCAGCCTCTTGACAATGGATATGGAAGATTGTCATCTTCCGAAAAAATTGAATCCGCAGGAAGGTTGTCAACCACGCTCATTCGCTCTCTTGGTCTATCTTTAACTTCTCCTATCTTCCGCGTGGTGGACCCAGCCTTGTAGAAGATATCCAAAAGAGCTGCGAGCTGGTATTTCGGAATTGCCCCCTTTCGTCTTAAGTATTTTCTCCAATTGTCTAGGACTATCCTCGACTTTCTCTTTTATTGGGGTAAAGAAACTGATATCTACTGGTTAAAAGATCCGTTGAATTTGGTGGGAGTGGAGTCATGTAAATAGTATTTCCTTGTGCGCTCTATATAACAAGTGGGGAGAAATGGGAAGTAAGGTTATCATCAATTACAATTATTGCTTGTTTACCCTTTTGACTTTGTTCCTTGACATGTGAAAGCAGCAAAATATCAAGTTTGTGACGAACCTACCACTTTTACTACGACCATACACGATTCCAGCTAGCCCACATTGTGTCCAATTGTTATATAAGTTCAGTGATTTGTAGATCATTGATGGTAAAAATTTACCTTCTACTGCCCCGCATCTAAAAATCCAAAAATCCTTCTTGTCCCTTGGAACTAGAACCTTTTTCGAGGCCGGATCAGCTGTGATATTGGTTTCGTCATAATCATAGATATTTTAACGAGGAGCATTCACTAAGTGAGACTTGATAGTGATAAAAAATTCACCATATGCATTTTAGCCCACCGATCCACTATTTTGTGTTGTAATTGTGTCTAGTCTAACGCGTAAATTGTTTCTAATTGGGAGCTTTTCACAAAGTAATATTCTGCTATCTTTCCATATTACATTACGCACTTGTTTGTTTCCAAAACCAGAAATAACGGAAACAAAATCACTATTGGTCATCGGATATCCCCAATCACTAACAGTACCGTGAGTTTTACTAATTAAACGTTCTTCTTCTTTTGTCAATACTCTCGAATGGTCTACTTTTGCAACTGCTTTTCGCATATTTTCTTCAGTAAATTGGCGATATCGCATACCACCGGCATTCTTTACCTATTTTTTTAACCATTTTTTTAGCCTAAATACTGGCAGCCGACATAAATAGATGTACCCTTTCACGTCCTGACCTGTTCTAAAAGGTTAAGTTCCGCAGCTATTTTATATTGTGTACTTGAGAGTTTTGCGACCTCTCAGCGGGCCGATGGACGATCGATAATTGCCCCATTATGGAACTGATCTGGGGGAGGTAACTACGCTTTACCTCCCTTTACCTTTAAATATTTATCTCCTTGGAGAGGTAAGTTAAATAAACTACAAAATTTATCATAAAAATCAACTTTTATAGTACAATTTAATAAATTGCAGTTTAAAAAAATTGGGAAAACCTTTTGTAGCTACTTTGAAACTTCAACTGTTGTGCTTATATTCTTGTTACAGAACTTGAATTCTAATCGCTGTTATTCTTGTTATAAAAAAGTTTATGTTTATGTCTTGATTTCAGAGAGGTATTATGAAAAATATCGTTCATTACGCGTCCAGAAACAGCTTTTCCTGTGCTTGCACGACTTCCGGTGTTCGGCTACGCCTCACACCAGAAACTGTCGTTCGCGCACCGGAAAAGCCTATTTTCCGGACTGGTAATGAAATATACTATTTTGAACATATTTAAATCTGTCTTGGTCCCCGTGAGAAATCTTGAAAATCCGATAACATTCCACAATTTATTTAGGCAATTATCCATTGCCTGAATAAATAAAGGAAAATAGCGTCTTAGTTGCCAAATGATGAGTGAAGAACTTACATTAACAAAGCCTTGCTTAAGAACAAGAAGAAATACCGTGTATCTAAAAACAAATATTTTTTAAGTGTTGATAACATATAGACGCATTTAAAATAATCATTATTATTTTTGTTATGTTTTTAAAATTATTCTTTGCATTTCTATAGGATGTTAAAATTCCAGATACGTTTTGTATGGCATGCCTCATATTTAAACTACAACATTTTCGAAACGAATACTTATTTTGTGTGTCTTGATTTTAATATTTGCTTAATTAAATCACATTATTCTCTACAAAATTTTAATGGTTGATCAACATGGAATTTTCGTCCGTCTACAAAATACCCTTTAAGTATTCCAGAATTGAAAATTTATATTCTACAAAATACCTTAAAATATTTTTTATATTCGAAAGAAAGGAGAGGATTTCCTGTCGGTGCCAGAAATTCAAATATTGTTACTCCTTTTCTTAACCATCAAAACAATATTTTCCATTGTACCCATGTCATTTTCCATGAAAGTTCCTTGCAACTACAGTAACATGTATGCTAAGGGCTAACGCTGTTATTCTATTATTCGAGATTTACTTTTCAGTTTAAAGTTGTCTTTTAGTTTGTTATTTCAGGGTTTTCACTAAATATAGTTTTGAATATACACTCATGGACAAAATTATCGAATATTTTTTGTAATCACTATAACTATAAAATAATTTTAAATTCTCGCCGTACACATACGTGTGCTGGTGCTAGTCATCTAGTAGGCTGATTATTCACTTATTCTAACATATTTTGGCGGTTAATTGACATTAATGGCGTTTATTATTGTCTGTCGCGCATTTCATCATAAAAAAAATCATTACATATTTGAAGAATTGCAGTGAATTAAGTTATTTAAAGTGTAATTAACGAAGTGATAGTGGATAGTGTTTGTGTTTTGCTCTATTTAAAACAACACTATGCCACCTGTTAGATGCTGCAATAAAGCTGAAGCGGCACAAACTGTAACTCTATATAACGAAGGATATAGACAAAAAGATATCGCACGACGTCTCAGGAGAGGTCAATCTACAGTCTCGAATATTTTAAAAAGGTATCAAGAGACTGGAAATTTTGTACGAAGGCCCGGTCAAGGTCGCAACAGGTGTACTACTGTTTGCCAAATGAAAGAACCTGCATGAAAAGAATGCGGGCAAAAAATGTTCTCGCATATTTAGATGTTGCCACATTTGTTCCCAATAATCCTAATTTATTTTCTGCCTAGTTTCCTATAGTGAATTTACATATTTAAAATTCCTACTTGAATACTTAATTTTGTTATTTTCCTTAATACTACTGTCTTCTATTATTTACTATTTTATTTACACAGGCAAATCCGGAATAAGTATACTGTGTATATTTTATTCGCCTTCAAGCTATTTAAAATACGCGACAACGGGCAACAGTGCGACGTTTACTTGATTTTTAGCGGAGAGGCAGTTTCCTGATTGGTGGCAGGATATATTAAATACACTTTGACCCTAGACCAAACACCTAACTTTTTTCACATATTTTAAAATTTCAGCAGCGACTTGCTTTAGCCATTGGCGTGGAAATTGCCGAACTGGTTTGTAGGGTCTGGTGGTATATAGGTCTTGTCGATTTTGCAAATTCTCTTTTTTCACTAGAAAGGGGGTGTCCTATAGACTAGTTTAAGCCAAAAAATCGGAGGATCCGCTACATTTGAGCTCAGTTTTGACACAAATTTTCAGCACCACTTCACAAAAGCACTAGAAATATATGCAAAACACATTTGAAAATCAATTTTCGGGTGAAAATATTAACTAGGAGACATTTGCGTCGAACGAGAGGCCTCCGTTTTGTTCCGGTCCTAATTTAATGCGACTCATAGCCCCATTAAACAAAATTAAATTTTGCTTGTAAATATCCATCCTCCTTTTTACTGTCAAATGTCACAATAGCCCAAACAGAGTTGCGAAAAAAAAGAAAATTTGCAAAATCGACACAACCTATATGTCGCCAGACCCTTAATTTGATGATATCTTTGAAGATTTTTAACCATTCTTATATTTTTCTTGCATTTGGTGATTATTATACGCGGTTAACTAATTTCTATATTTTCGGATACCTCTGAAGTCTATTCTAGATTAAAATTTTTATTTCAAAACAATTCTGAGCGTTTTGGAACATGCTTGCGTCAATATAGCTTAACTTTAAATACAAAAATTGAACGCTAGATATTTTATATATGGATTAGCTACGATAAACCGTTTTTCTCCAAGTTAAGCGAACGTCATCGATGTTGTAGATACAAAACCTTCGAGAAACGAACTCTACTTATTACTACAACATATTTATGTAATACATACAACAAATATCATAGAATACTAGCCTTATTACAAAAATGATATATTATTATTATATGGCATATTTTGTACTATTAAACTGTAATATAAAAAACCGCAATTAATTTTGACGTCTTAAACTAATCAATATTATCAATAATAACATGGTAAGAATAACCTCGTGCAGGCAATATTTTTTTACGTGCTAGTCCTCTGCCCCCCAGTCGTCGTTAAGGTTCACTCGCTTGGCGCACTATACAGCTATTGATGACCGGTTTTTGATACTCAATTCTATACGAAATCGCACATTGACATCGACGCATCTCAAAAATGAGCTACTAAATGTAAGACAAATCAATGTGAGTTCAAAAACAGTGAGGCGAAGATTAAGAGAAGCAGGTTTAATGCCAAGGCGGCCTGCCAAAGTTCCACGTCTTCTCCAATATCACAAAACTCGTCGATTAGAATTTGCCAGAACATATATTCAGTGGAATATTGAAAATTGGAGAAATGTTCTCTTCACTAATGACACTAGAATTCAACTATGGAAGCCAGATTGATGAAACCATGTCTACAGAAGAGTTGGGGAACGGTACGCCAGTTGCAATCTCATAGAGACCGTTAGTTTTGGAGGTGGCGGTATAATGCTTTGGGGAAGTATTAGTTGGGAGGGACGTACTGAACTTGTGGAAGTGATTGGGCGAATGACTAGTGACTTGTACATCGAAAACATCCTACAAGATCATGTTTTGCCCTATGTCGGCCATGTTGGATACGAAAGATTCGTATTAATGCACGATAATGCTCGACCGCATGCAGCTGGCATAGTGACTAATTACCTCGATATGGTCCAGATTCACAGATTAGATTGGCCATCATATAGCCCGGACTTAAATCCGATAGAACATATGTGGGATACGTTTAAACGCCGCATACGACGAAGAAATCCGGTTCCAAGTACAATAGAACAGCTTCGTTTTGCTGCACATAATGAATGGAACGCGATTCCTCAAGAATATATCCAAACTCTACTTAGTAGCATGCCGAGAAGGATGCAAGCAGTAATTAGAGCTCGAGGGGCGCATACTCGTTACTATCTATGCTCTCATTTTTATCAAAACGTATAGTATTTGCCATCCATATAGCATTTAAGTTTGAAGTAGATATCATTAATTTTCATAACATTTAGAATTATTTTTTTTTCACGACTTTCTCCTCATACAAACTTGAGATTGTTCCTTGAAAACCTTTAAAATAAACTGTTTTTCATAGTACATAGTGTTTAAATGACTCGATTCATCAGAATTTATTTTTACAAAAAAAATATATGAAAATTTTAAAATATTCGATAATTTTGTCCATGAGTGATAATATTGTTTCCACCTCACCTCACGTAAATGGACGTTTTTTAACCAAACAAATTTGAAATTTAATGAAGCTACCTAAAATGCCGAAGGGCAAACTTTGACCGTAGATGAATTTTTTACTGTTTGTGTATGTGTGTGTATATGTGTATGTATTGATATTTATATGGAGCGATTTGAGATATCAACTTTAAACGTAGTATAAGTCTTGGACTTATAGGGAGAATGGTTGTTCTCGAAAAATATATTTCTCTGCAGGAAGGTGGCAAAGAATAACTGCTTATAGAGAAGTATTTTGCATAAAATAGTGATGTTGGGGTACATCACTCATGTGAATAAGAGGTAAGGGAAATTGAATTTAAATACAAATTATGTGATAGGTTGTTTTCAATAGAAGTGGTCGATGAACCCAATCGTGCTAATAACTTGTATTTTTGATCATATCAGAAATGTAATGTTAAATCGAATGCAGTTATAGAATGAACGAGAGATATCGTATAAACCTTAATTCGTTCTTTCGATTACGTATTACCTATAGTTATTTAATTTGGGTACGTAAATATTGGGTACATTGGGTACGTAAATACTGTTTTATTTTCAATCAGTATTGAATGACTAACTGATTTGTGGAATCAATTTGTCCCCTTGTTTGTTAGTATATACTATTTGCTGTCAAGAGGGTAAATAATTAAGTATTACACTTTGTATAAAATGCAGCCTTCTACCACTTACGTTGTGAGCAAACGTATCAGGCTTTGGAGAATTTAGTTTGGTTTATATAACTACTTGTGTCCCATAACTTTCGTTACAGCAGTCGGAGTCTACTAATTTGAATCAGCTGAATTCAGTTACCAGATGAATTGTATCAATATTTATAAGAACTTTCAGCTATAGTGACATGAGATACTTAATTTATCAGGTTATCAAACAGAGCAAATGCGGTATTGAAATACTTCATTGTGTAACACGATTGGTTAATTGCTTAACAACCAGTCCATGTGCCTGGTTCACTCAGCGCGCGGTGATAATATTAATTTATAGGTGTGGGTCGTAGAGTTGTTGACAGTTGGGCGAAGGCGCCACTAAATTTTCTAAAACGAATATGTCAATGATTTTCAAGCATTTAAATTTGGGTAAAAAATTTAGAAAAATGCTCTATATAAAAATGTCGAGAAACATTAAAACAACTTCTATAAATTCAACTTCATCTTGACTTCAGCATACCGAAATAAACATTCAAGATCATACTCAAGCAATTTATTTAGTGATTAATTATATTCTGAGACAATTCGTGCATAATGGAACATTAATTATGTCTCAAACCTAATTAAGATTATCGTATTGCACTTAAAATAATTATAAGATCCCTTAAAATAAGTCTCACCCAAATTATAAAATCATTAACCCTCGATTAAATTTTAAAGCATCAATACTGCCTAAATAAAAAGTTCTGACTAAGTAACAGACAATCACAGAACGCCATAAATAAAGAATAATCCTCTAAATAAAACAATTACAATTTAATTCCATGGCAGCGATAATATCATTGGACAAATAAACAGTTAAAAAAGTCAAATGATTTAATCTGTGAAGAAAATATATCGCCAGTGAAGATCTACAGGGAAAGATCGAAGTGGGCTCAATTCGGTAACCTGCTTATGGACAAAACCTAGTGTGGTAGTTTTATAAGATAGACTACTGCCGTTAGGCTTATAGCAAATTACAATAAGTCGGTAGCATTTAAGTGAGTATTGGCAATACATGAATAAATCAGAAAATTACTGTAATATTAGCAAAACATTCGCTAACCGAGATAATATCAGATACGACAATGAAGAAAGTAAATATTACTAAACCAAATTATGATAAGAAACAGAAATAGATACGGTACAAGATTATAAACGACTTAAAATTATTTAACGCTAAGTTCGATCAAAATACGGTAAGTAAATATGTGACCTACAGTAAGGGTGTAGCATATAGATAAATGTACGTAATACAAAAAAAAATGGCAAATCAGATTATTACGGTGATATTAGCAAGACATTGTCTAATGAAGTTAATATCAGATACGATAGTGAGAAAAGTCGGTATCAATTAATCAAGCAGTGATAAGAAACGGTAATAAAAACAGTAAAAGATAATTATCGATTAAAAGTCACTTAAAAGTAAGTTTGATAAAAATAAGATGGGTAATTACAGGGCCTACTTGTTTGTCCGTTACACCTGGTCATACAGAGGTGGAAATCACTGACTGTGGTTTGTGGCTATTTCCCAACTCAGACGGCTACTTGGATGGCCTCAATTAAGGCTCTTTATTGCTTTCTGCGAAGCTGCACGTCACACCATGCGGCCAGCATCATTTCTACAAAATAAACTCTCTAGGCCAGGGAAAGACCGGGCGAAGGATGGAGATTTAGCCTCGAGGAAGGACTCTACTGAATTTATAAATAATATAATATGTCTAATATAGAAACACAAGGCTATCACATACATTTTAAACGGGTAACTTCACTTTATATTATAAAGTACATTTACGGGACATAATTGCGATAATAAGAGAAAATATTAATGGTGATGTGCTTGCCAATTTATCTAATGATGAATTGATACAACGTTAATAGCGCCACTTTAAAATTTGTGTTTTTTCCCTTCCCTACGCGTTCATCGCTTCGAAGGAAAAGACCATGTCAATAGTCAATTGCCAAAAAAAGAATATCTTCGACATCCGTCAAGAGAACGCTCGAGACGGAGGTACGGCTTCGATCTCTTCGGAACTCTATTTATCGATACCGGTGGAGTGTGTTCCAATATTCACAAGTATGATATAGTTAATGTATTATATTTGAAGATATAAATTCTTAGTTCGGAATAGGTATGTTAGCTTCTAATGTAAGGTAAAGAGAATAACAACCACATAAATCTACCAGTGAAAGGGAGTAAACTATATTTATGGGTTTGGTAGCATTTACAACACCACAACTGGTATATTTTTGAAATGGATTCAAGTTTGAATTAAACAATATAAAATGTTTTCATACATATTTCATATTTAAAGCTGTTGATAGGTTTTTAAGAGATATTTGGTTCTTTTCCACTGTCCCTTATTCCCTTTTATAGTGTTTCAATTGTGCTAAGATTTTTAAATTAAGTTAATGTGTGAATTTGTGTTTTAATGATATTGGAAAAAAAAATCTGTTAATTCATTCCTAACAATAATATCTTGCGTAAAGTGTGGCAAACTTATTTGGAACAGCGACGTCTGAGAAGCAAAGAGAGGAAAAATGACTTGCAGCCAATCGCCTTGATGCACTTTGTCACGAGGACGAGGGGAACTTGACGCACTTGTTGCCGGATGTATCGGGCAAATAGATATAAATGTAGCAAATTTATTTAAATTGATAATGTGTAAAATAGATTATGAATTAAAGTTGAAGTAATAGTAAAGTTCCAGTTTGGATATTACTTTTTATTTTTAATGAGTTAGTGAGTATATTAAATTATGTGTTTATCTAAATAATAGGTATAAATATTAGTTCTCAAAAAACTACTCGACAACATCGCCAATTTTTTGCCCGCATTCTTTCCGCTGTTCCAGTTATACTTGCCACACTTTAATCACAAACGCATAGAGAAGTGGTAAGAAAGATATAGCTTTTCGCGGAAGGAAGATTTAATATAGATACCAATTTCTTTGTTAGGTAAATGTCATGTGGATTGGCTGGTGGAAGTGGTGGAGCAAAGTAAGGCAGCCAGCCAATAATCTCAATGTAATTACCGTGGACATATTTTCGTGAAGGTGTTTAAAATATAGAGTTTATTATAATAGGTCGATAAACATTATTTTAAATTGTAATGGCAATAAGTATATGCAAAAAAATATTGATAGTATGTTCGAAACAAATAGTGTAAAAAGTGCTGGTTAAGTGTTAAATATTTTATTGTGTGTAAAAAAGTGTATGGATTTTTTTGCTTATATATTAAGCATTCACTTAACGCATCCAATAAATTATTTTAAATCACATTAATTTATTATATTTTAAAGATTTAATTATACAATTATTTTAAATTTTACAGTTACAAGTTTATTATTAAAAATGTTAGACCTCAAGTTGAATATTACCACGAAAAACAATCATTAGCTTCGCTACACAATTTTCGTCTAGAGGGGTTTCAATTCTGATATTTAAGTGCAAATATTTCATAACATTTCAAGTATTATTTTGTACAAATACACAGAACGTTCCATAAAAACTGATCTCAGGATCAACCCTGTCTAGATAGGCTTAAAGTAATTTTTTATTTATCCTAATAAATTCTGCCTATAGAGGTGTCAAAATATGCATGAATATACCCAAACTAACCCTGTGCAGTAACATCTAATTTACGAGTTATTATTTCTAGAATCTACCATATTATGTTAACATCATGCAATTTTGCCATATAAAATATTTGACATTCTATTAATATAAGTCCAGCTTAAACGTAGTTCAGTGTAAAACATTTTGGAGATAAAAAAGGTCATGCGGAAAGTTAGTTTGTTTATCAAAAGGTCCGACGGACTCCGGACTGTCAGGAAGCATGGAAAGTTTCTTGTTTCAGAACCGCTTCATATTTAGAGTTTTGTTATAGCGGCAACATTCATTATACTAGGCATATTTTTATAAAGATGAATTTTAATTATAATATAACCGATCTCTAAATTATTAATGTTCCTATACAATATAAAAATTGTGGTCACCCAAATTCAAATTTCCTATTTTAAATTCTTAAAATATTGAATTGCATTAGAAAGATTAAACAAAAAAAAAGACGTAGTGTGTGCCTAAGACCGCATGACAGAAGCGAAAACTTCAACAAAGTGATATACAAAACTAAATAATTTTAGAAAAGAGGTTCATGAAGGAAGACGCCGGGCATCGAACACTATACCTCTCGCACGCCAGATGAACGCTCTATCCTCTATCTTTGAGTCACCATCGCACTCAAATGACAAGCGTGACTAGCGTCTAGCCGTTGCCGGGAGCCCCGATTCCGACTTCTGCCGAACGGCACAGTTTATGGGGCTACATGCGTTGTTTAACGTTTACATTTGTATTTTTACATTTTCACTCCATGCATTGCCCCCCGCTTGCTTCGCTCGCTGGGAGGCGCAACCAACAAAAACTAACCCAAACTAACCCAAGGCATGCCAAAAAACTAACTAATTAAAAAAAAAAAAAATAAAAAAATCTTGCAAGTGCCGGGCGTCGAACCTATTACTTTGCATTCTATAGACGCGAGCCTTGCCATGCACCTGATCCAGCCTTTCACATTCCTGCTTTTCTCGAAAAGTCTTATACAAACGCGTGAAGTGAAAAAATGTAAACAATATTGACGAGCGTAGTTCGGGATCAAGGCTCCCGGTAACAACTAGAAACTTCTCTAGCGTCTCAGGCACCAGGATATTTTGGCCTTCAGAATCTCGCATGCGCAGTTTGGACTTCTTGCTCGCGCCTTCCATGTCTTTACGGTTCAACTGGTTTGGTACTGCAGTGGTTAGACACTGTGCTTGTGATACGCAGAAAATAAAAAATTATGATGCATTATAAGGTAAAAGAGCACAAAAGGTTTTAATTCTAGTTTTCAAATCTCCCCCTTTAAAAACATAAAGTGCGCATGCGGGATTTTCAAAGCGAAAATATCTCGGTACAAATAAAATAAGTGTTTACAGCTACCGGGGTATTTCGGCTTTGAAAATACCGCATGCGCACTGTTGTGTTGTGTTGTTTTAAAAGAGAAGATATTTGAGAACTAGAATTAAAACGTTTTGTGCATCATAATTTTTATTTTCTGCGTAAGTTAAAGAAAACATGCATGGTCAATTGATCGACCGGTTCTTCACACTCGTGTCTAGAGATACCAATTCTACTTTGGCTTTCGCATGATGATGATGTAGGGAGAGCGAGAATTTAAAAGAATACTGTTAACTTCACGCAGAGCCCTCCGCTCGCTTCGCTCGCTCCGGGGCGCAACCGACCGAAAGTAACCCAAACTAACCCAAATTAAAAAAAAAATCAAACATAACCTTAAAAAATATTTTAAAAACACGTCTTGCTACCGACGGGAATTGAACTCGGGTCGCGTCTATCACAAGCACAGCGCCTGACTACTACACTACCAAACCAACTGAAAGCAATTTGCTGGACCGTAAAGATATGGAAGACGCGAGCGAGAAGTCTAAACTGCGCATGCAGGATTTTGAAAGCCCAAATATCTGGATGCCTGTAGACGCTTGTATTCCAATGTTTTTAGAGAAAACAAGTATAAGTATAAGGACCGGCATAATACATATGTTAGTGCCGATTAATATTACATTTTTACGTTTATAATTTGGCGGTTAGGTAGGTGATCATTCGAATTAATATATTATTGGCTCATCAGATGTACAAGGTGATCCAAATAAGCCTTCAAATTCCTTTTTACTGGCTATTTCACTCTTACGCTTGTCTGAATTTGATTCAGGCCGATTTTAGCTTTACTTTTTGAGCGTTAAAGAGCCGACCGTGATGCGTGCGGACTATTGGATTCAATACCCAGGAAAAAGTGCCAAACGCGCCTAAAAAAGTTTTCACTTCATAAGAAGTCGCGGTTACTAGGGAAGCAATTTACTTGACGCTTCTGTGCATTTAACCATTTTGTATCCCCAGCGTGCATAATTAGGTGTATCTTAAAAAACTTTTTTTTTTAAGCGAAACTTACTTTTTCGGTAACTATCTAGTCCCTTGGCAATAACAAACGATCTCGGTTTATCGATTTTTGTAAGTGGGATTCTTACCAGTAAAATATCATTTTCTTCTATGTCATCAATGGTCATCTTATTTAATTCATCTCGTCTACAAGCATCTGCCATTCCAGAAATTGCTATCTCGGGCTTCATTTAAAAATTTGCGTATGTCTTCTTTGGAAAAAACTTTTGCCTTTTTCCCTTTAAAAATGTCATCAATTTTAAATAAGTTTTAATATCTATGTTTTCTTGCAAAGACAGCATCGATTTTACAATAGAAAACTCGGATCATAAAGTTTCGTTATATTTTTTGATTGACTTTGCTTGATACCATGTCTTAAACCTTTCATAAGCCGCTTCGTATATCAGTTTCGACTTCATTGGGATCAGTCTTGATACCGCCCCTTCAGCTTCTGCCCTCACCTCATCTGGAACTTCTTCAGAATCGCTTGTATTTTGTATTTATGCTTGATTTAAGTGCAACAAGATGGCAATACAATTTGAAATAAAATTTTAGACTTATTGTTATATTTAATTATTAGAAACCCGGTGGAAACCCGCAAGCGTCAAAAGATGCCATCGATATATTACAGTGTAACAATACCATAGACAATACAACAATACCGATAACAATAATGCCTTGCAGACGGTGTGTGAAAGCATAATAATTTTCAAGGATAGATATTAGTGTATTTTTAATAATTTTCAAGCCAGTCGCAGTCGTAGCAAAAAAATATTTTTCAAATAAACAGAAACTCATATCTAGATAGGTGGTGCACATATGCAGCACATAAATAATGAATTTATTAGAACCCCAAACAAACAGTTTATTTAAAAAACGACAATAAAAATACCAGACTATAATATCAAATTGAAATGTCCGCAAAGTTTATGATTTATTAGGCGATTCTAAATATAGGTACGTTGAGAGTTGATTAATAGTAAAAATATATATTTTTTAATAAATTTTAAAATTTTTAATCAAACTGTATTGCTGAAAACTAGGTACGAAATAAAATTCTGGAAGCGTAGCTCTAGGAGCAGTTTTGAAACTGAATTAAGTTGGGGGGAGCCGCATTTCTTAAATATATTCTATATAAGCCTATGGGCTTGAATCACAAAGGGGAGCCAGACCACTGTACTACTGGCAGATAAAAAATGAATAATGAGTATATATCAATTTTTAAAAACAAGTTCTTTAGTAAAGAACGTATAAAAGTTTGGTGAGGATAGTGCGGTCAAAATGAGAAAATGAGATAAGTGGTAGCTACCTGGAACTACTAGAGCTTAGAGCAGAGTATAATGACTTTTTGAGCAATCATACAAAACATGGGCAAAGCATGGAAACCGTGATAGTGATCACACAAACTACCTATCCTCGCCGATTTGCGAGCAAATTACTCAATCGAGTTTCGAATGAAGTTATCTCTCTACTCAAACACTCAAGTACTATTCCATATCATTAGATTCAGGATTAGGATTATTTTCTGGGTTATACAGAGCCAAACTCAAAGTATATTTGTGATCCAAAGGCGTGTGTTGAGAGTTGTTATGTTATGTTATGTTGTATGACTTACTATGAATCCTGTAGACCGGCTTTTAGAAATTCTGGCATTTTTACAGTGTATGGTTTGTACATTTACCAGTGCTTATTATTTTTCTTTAAGAATTGACACCTTTTTGAGACATATACTCATCAGTACAACACCAGAACACACAATGTAATTTATCATATCCATCGTTTGTCACTTACTGAAAAGAGTCCACATTGTATGTGTTTGAAATTATATAACAAACTGCCAGATAATATAAAACAAATTAAAATTTTAAGAAGATTTAAAAGTGAAATTAAAAGTCTAATGGTCAGCATAGAACCGTATAATCTGGATGATTTTTTTAATATGTAGCATATACTGTATATAAGGTTATTAGTATACAGCATAGTATGGTATGTTGACGTAATTTCCGTTTATGTTTGTAACATATAACTTGAAATAAAATGAATAAAATAAAAAAAAATTTAAAATAAAATAAAACTCCAAACAAAGATCACGATGATCAGCTTACTTTGATTTTTAGATAATTATATTAGGTATTATCTCTTTTCAAAGATATGTAACATTCATGCCTAATCAGGGTCACAAAGCTAAAGATATGTTTCAAGCTTGAGCAAGTTTTTGAGAATGAAAGAGACATTAAGAACTGCCGTGGTCAATATTATGATAACGCTTCTTCAATGAGCGGAAAGTACAATGGGCTTTATGCGCTGGTACTGGCAGAAAATAAATTAGCGGAATAAACGTGCGTTTGACTGCGTCCAAGCACTAGAAGCTGAGCTAGCCCCATCTGAAAAATGTTGAACCTATCATAGATCAAGTTGTATCATCATTGCGGCGAGGATAAGGACATACAAACTCATCGATATCCCGTTTTGGGTAGTGAAATACATGCAGTAATGAAGAGACAATTGCAGCAGCTCAAAAATTAGACGATCAACTTATTTCGTTCAAGTTTTCTTTTACCATGAGTTTAAAAATAGCTATGAAAATGAAAATTCAGGAGAGATGAATTTATAAACCCAACTTAGAGAAACTATTAAAGCTTATTTTCCTAATATTGAGATTGCCTTAAGAATGTACCTGTCACTTATATGGTCACAAACAGCAATGGAAAGAGGTCATTTTCGAATCGACAAGCTCAACGATATAGCTTTACTCAACGCAGTGGCCTACCCAAAGAGGGGGGGGAGGGTTGGTGGCTTAAATCCAAGTGTGACAATCATTTAACATTTAAATAAATTTAAGAAATCATAATTAGAACGGTAGCGTGGCGTGATGACAACACTGCTTAAGACCAAACCCTTCAACAGTTCCTACTGTTGCTAGTCAACGCCTGGAAAATACAAAATGAGATAACTGAGACAAGCAATTGTTTGATTTTTCAAATGCTGATATGTAAAGTCAATTCGTCCCCATATTTTTCAGTATTCGCCAATCAGACTACCGATGTCGCTGGTATAGAGGAAATAAGGAAATATCTCTTTGTGTCCGCTGCTGTATTGAACCAACATTTTCCAAATTTTTTGCAATGTGTACCGATTGAAGATGTTAAAGGAAAATTAATTTCTACAGCAATAGTTGAGAAGCTTACAAATTCGTGAATTGGAACAAGTTACGTGGTTAGGGCTACGATGGCGTTGCTGCCATGAGCGGGAAGTTTAACGGAGAATTATATCTAATAGCAGTATATGTGCACTGTGCTGCACATTCACATACACTCACTTAAGTGTTCGCAATTAAAAATTGTATGGGTACGATAGGAAAGCTGTATGATTTTTTAAATACTCCCAAAAGACAGGTTGTATTTAAACAATCTTTGGAAGAAGCCAACGTTACTTCTGGTCACGAAAAATTGACGAGACTTAGTGCTGCCAGATGAACTGAATAGTAAAACTCTGTTGCAGTTTTTTTTGGAGCTATATAAGGCATTGTACTTGCTCTAGATAAGATTTCTCAATGGGCAGATAGAGATTCATCAACTGCTGCAGATCAGGCTCTCCAGAAAGATAGGCTGAATTTGTTATATCATTGCAGACGATCCACCAGGTATTTACTTACCTTTTTATGTCGGCTGCTTCCTAATCTGAATTTATGGTTAGAAATTGAATTTGTTCAGGGGAGTTTTTTTTATGGCAGAGGCGCACACACCAAAGGGCTATGGCGCTCGACGTGGGGTGTGTGTGCGAAGATGTCGATTGACACGGTTCTTGAACAGTTGTAGGTTGCAATTAGGGGGAAACATATGTCATGGGAGTGAGTTCCACAGTGATGCAGTGCGCCAGCCAAGGAGTTCTTGCAAAGCGATGTTCTAGGTGTTTCCAGCTGTACGACGAACTGGTGCGCACTTGCCGTCTACTGTGACTTTCTGACAGGCGTTGCCAGGGGCGGGATGAAGCGGGCCAAATCCTGGGAACATATGCCGTGAAAGTATCTGTAAAAAAGGGACATCTCGGCCACATGTCTGCGGTGTTCCAGACTATCCAGATTCCGGGTCAACTCCGGGGCGCCGACGAGAGGCACAGCTCCCTTCTGAGTGGAATCCAGCAGCTTTAGGGTATGTTTTTGTGCGGCACCCCAGATATGTGAGCAATATTCTAAACACGGTCTTATTTGCGCCTTGTAGAGCAAGAGCAACTTCTGCGGTGTGTACAGTTTTTTGTTGCGAAACAGCGCACTAAGCTTCTGGAAGGCTGATTTTGCGATGTTAGCAACGTGGTCATGCCAGGACATATTGCTGTTGAGCGAGACACCCAGTAGTCCGATTGACGAGGATGAAGGAATGGTCGATCCTGCCATAATGATGTCAGGGTCCGCCGTATTGGCCCTCTTGTTAAACGTGGCTGATTGGATCTTTGCTGCATTGAACTGGACCAAATATCTGTCGCCCCAAGTTTGAACTTTCTCCAGGTCTTGATTAATTGCTGTAATCTGCTCCTGTCTGCGGTGATAAGTCTCAGTTGCTGGTAAGGGTTTTTCTGATCTAAATTGGGAGACAAGGGTACTGTCGTCTGCAAAACTGTAAACAGGATTATTCGTTCCGGTCAGCAGGTCATTAATATAGACGAGTAACAGAGTTGGTGAAAGTATTGCACCCTGAGGCACGCCTGCATTAATGGTGAATGTGTCTGAGATGTGTCCATCAACTGCAACGTGCAGAGATCGGTTTTTAAGGAAACTGGCAAGCCAGCTGCAGAGAGAGGCTGACAGTCCGAAGGATGGCAGTTTGTTGAGCAATCCGTCATGCCAAAGTCTGTCGAATGCCTTCGAAATATCCAACGCAATCGCTCGAGACTCTCTGTAGTTCTCAATTGCCCTACTCCATATATGAGTGACATAGGCCAATATATCTCCTGTCGATCTCTCTTTGCGAAAGCCGTATTGGTTATCGCTGATTATTTTGTTGTTCTCGAACTTCTCGAGGTACTTGAGTAGTTGCTGATTGACTACACGTTCCATGACTTTGGAGATTATTGGAAGCAAGGCAATTGGGCGGTAGTTTGAGGGCGTGGTTTTCTTGCCTTTGTTGGAATAGGTTGCACTCGAGCGACTCTCCAAGAAGATGAGTAAATCCTTTTTCGGTAAGACAGAGAAAAAAGCTTGGAATAAACAGGGGTGTTAGTTCGTTGGCGCAGTTCTTTAACAAGATGGCAGGTATTCCGGTCCTGATGCCTTTTGCACAATAGTTTCATTATTTATTTTGTCTTGGAATATTAAATCAAATATGAATCATCTTCAACTACTCTTCAGGACAACTTAATAGAAGCATATTGTGAAAATATCTACATAGTAATTTCTCAGAATTTTTTTTTATCATTACCTTCTACTGCGTAACCTTTTTCTTTGGCTTCTTGGTTCTTTGTTGGAGTAGGTTAAGTTAATTTGGATCAGCGGCTAGATAAATGCCTTACCATCTACAATAGTTTGTTTTTATTTAACTACGATTCAGTTATTTTTAATTCCTTATTTAATCTACTTACTGGCATACTGCTACTCCAAGGTCAAATCATTATGGGAAATAGGTAAATCATCAGCAAACAGATCTAAAAAGATAAAGTTACTGTAAAGGAGATAACGCATTAGGTGGTCGCGGCCCCGTCGCATCGCGGTCTGTGCTAGTCTCGACCGCGCGCGGTGAAGTTTCTTCCCATGTTTTATAATGTATGCATTCGCACTAGACGTTCTTGCTCGCATCGCGTTCTTCTCCTATCTTTTCCAAAGGATCTCGAGAGACCAACCCAGAACGGTTAGCGATGCGACGGGACCGCGACCGCCTAATGCGTTCTCACCTTAATAGTAAATAAAATTTACATATATTAAAAATAGGAGTGGATCCAAACACTTTCCTGCATTACCCCGTATTCAGAACTTACAGAGTTTATTCGACAAGCAAAAATGCTTTATATACTCTCAGCTTCAGCATTTCTTTTTGCCATGACAATTATTTTGTCTATATGTGGGAACAGTATAATATCTGCGTTTTAAGTGAAGCCATTGATACTTAGAGCAAAACCATTGACAATTATGACATTGAGCAGACACACCCTAACTGATTCATATGCCAGGCAAATATCTGAGAAAGTGAATAAGGCTGTACGTATTGGGGAATTTCAAAAACACCGTAAATACGAGAAACTAAAGGCCCGCTTCGTCTTTGTACCTTTTGCTGCTGAAACCGATTTCTGATTTCACATATCATGCAAAAGAATTAAACGCTACATCATACAAAGGATCAGCTTTAAAGGAGAAATGCGGCTTCGGACTAACGAATAAGGTGAAACAGGATTTGATGAAATATCTGGTGTTTAATTTCCATTACCTTTCCTTCATAGTATATAAATTTTCTTGTTTGCATATTCGTCTTCATACGTAATAAGTTCTTGAATGTTATTTATGACTCGTTTATTTTATTATTAAAAAAAATTGAAAACAAAAAATTAAAGCATTATTTTTCATTTATATATCACTCTTAGGGAAACTGGAGTAGCAGCTAGAATATTTAATGTTTTAACTATTTAAATGCGTCATGGCCGGAAAGGAGATATATCTCGTAATGCATGGCGAATGCCGCAAAACCTCCAAAAACTTGAAGTGAAAATCCAAAGTTTATTAGAAACAATAACGCCTATGATGCGCGGAAGATGTTTTAAAGTCCTAAGAGTGTTAACAATATTTATATTAGGATCTAGGACAAAATTTTCTTTTACTTGATATTTCCATTAAATTCAAATTTTAGAATAATGAAACTATAGCGTTAGCCAGGCAAGTCATATTTTGCTTCGCTTTTAATTCAAAATGCCTCGAAGTAAGTACTCCGAATATTTAGAAGATTAAATGATTCATAGAATTGATAAATATTATAAGGTTTGTGGCCAAAATACTTCAAGGTATCATTCTTCACCTTTTATATACTTTTTGATACAGATTTATGAGCAATTAAACTGGCTTTAAAGTTATTGGCACAGCATGTGTTAATGCTTATATTAACTTAAAGTCAGTATAATACGATGTTCTGAGTAATATTTTGTTTGATACTTGGCTCAACATTAGAAATAAAAAAGGTGCGATTAACCAGAGAAAGTTGTATTCAATTTTATATTAAATTTGAATATTATTAAATCCGTCGTATAAATTAAATAATATCTTCCTGTAATTTTTCCTCGCAGTTACTTGATTATTTCTGGTATGTCAAAATTAGAATAATCGTTTTGTTAACCCACTTTAAATATATTTCTTACGCCTGAAACACAAACCTCAGCTTTTCCGAATTCGTTATGATGGCTGCTTGCTTAAATTCAGTTTTTGCCAGATAAATTAAATAATTCAATAATAAATATATCCTCATTATAATAGCTTCACATAAGCATACTACTGCGGCGCAAATAATACTTTTGATCTTTGAAATTTCTCTAATTTTTATATTACTTAAATAACGCTAGAAAAATTTTGAACATATTTAGAAATATTAATGAATCTAACATCGTCACCATTATGAAATGACACTCAAACAACTACAGAAGAAAGTGTGCATATTAAATTCGAATAAAAGCTATTCTGGGGTGTTAACAAAACAATCGTTTGGTAGTATTTTAGACTGCTGCAGCTATTAAGTGCTATCTAAAGATAAGGAAGATGTTAAACGGTTTGGCATATTCATTTACTACCTCTGTACCAAAGCCAAAACATAACCACAGCTTAATACAATCAGCTAGGACACTCCGCTCGTGAGAACGGTTTGCGCCGATCCTTGCGCATGGCGCCATTATGGGGAAGATCACGGCACTAGCGTCGGTAGCGGCTATTTGTTCCTCAGATTTTGAAATAATTGAACATAGGCGTAGTTAAAAGTGTTGATGCCGATTTCGTGTTTTTATAACTAGCGATATCATGAGTTTCCCAAAGATGGGACACGTTTGTGCCGCTAAAGGTTGTATTAATAAAAAATATAGGAGCCGAAAAAAAGAGGTAAGTATCTAATCATAACTACGATATATGTAATATTTTCACGGCTTAGTACAAGGCTGTGCTACTTTGTTGGGACCACATTTCAACTTGAATATTCTTATTGTATATTACAGGCATGTCTGTGCAATGTTTTGCCATATCATGCCATCATCCTTTATGTCATCAACTTACTTCGTAATTATATACTGGTAATAGATATTTGTATTTTTAGAGCGGATTGCCGCCTGACAAACAATGTTACTGTAATCTTTCGAAAACGGCAATCTTATTTTGCACTCGAAAAACACACAGAACTATTTCTACAGCCCCATTTTTATAAATTAAATGCACATTTTTCTCTATACTTATTCTGAAT
>MU181959.1:363005-400570 GCA_016904865.1 Pissodes strobi
CCACACCAAACGTTAACTGACTGGTAACCTTGATGTTTAATTTGCCGTATTTGACGGGGGTTATTTGTAGACCAGAAACGTGAATTTTGACGGTTACATCCTCTTCTAGTTGTAAAATTGCTCTAATCTGTCAATAATATGTTCCTTAAGAATTCATTATTTTCATTATAGAGAAACTCCCGAGATGAAATTAGTCAGCATTTTTTTTCTGAGAAACTACATTATATTATATTAAGCACACTTTCTTCTGAGTATTGTGTATAGCTGGTCACAAAGTCAATTAATAATTGGTTAGGTTGTTATGTAATGTACACTACCGGATATTTTACAAAAAATATACATTTCGAATGACTTAATTTACTTAAAGAGTGAAAAACCTACTTAATTTAATATTATTGCAGTAACAACATATATAACAACAAATTTAATAACTAATTATTTATTTATACGCTATAAATATATCACATGGTTCGTTAGATTTACAGCGCTATCGTCATTCGACAAATAAACTTTAGGATGCAAATCGTAGATAAAACAGATTCCTGCTTTGAAAATTTACATGCATACGGTTAATCAGAAGTTAAAAGTGCAACCAACATTATTTAATAAATACGCACAACTTTTGGAAACTAGAAACTGAAAAAGCACAGAATGCTCCAGAAAAAAAATATACAAAGGGAAAATCTCTTAGTATTAGTAGTTTATCCCTAAAAAAGGTAAAGGACAAATATCAGGACAGGTGGCCCTTTAGCGGGCATTGCACCTAGGCTACCAATTGGACCCGTTGGCGTTGTGCCCCCGACGGTACCTACAGTTTATAGTGGGTTACGAACCAAGTTCCTCGATCACTTTTAATCCTGGACCGTATATCCAGCCCAGAGGCTTCTAACTCTCGGATTTTGACACGAGTCTGGGCTGTCTGTACAACCTCGTCCCACGCCTCACCTAGGGTTCTTCCACCCTTCCTTCCTTCCCATTCTTAGTCGCCAGTGATCTACCGACTACCAAGTGTGTAACTGCACCCTCCATTCCCACGGGATATCCGATCCCATCGGCCTGATTACCGGCGTGAATGGAGAGACTGTTGCAGATACAATTTACACTTGCCTGTGGCTCCGCTAAATTTCAAAGTACCAAACTTTTTCAGAGTATGATGCCCGAGCCGAGAATCGAACTCGGTCATGCCCGGGGTGTCGGTCGCCACGATGAACAGAGGCTATACCCATTGAGTCAACACGCTGGTTTAGGTTATCCCTATCGCATATAATTTTCGAATACATAGGTCGACATTTTTGACAAATTTTCCAGTTTCTAGCCGTAAAAAAGAAAAAGTTAATTAAGGGTGTGCTATTCTCATTTAGCAGTGTGCATGTTATTCTGCATTATCTATATCAATGCAGTCGCTAAATGTAATAAATAGGCTCTAAAAACCTTCTGTGGGCAAATTCAGCTAAATTTCGTTGAACTGTTTTGTCTGATTATGTCTTATAATGATAGAACTCAATACTTTACAAAACAAAAAGTTAAACTGAATTCAACACGTCAGTATTATGTCTTTAGATGAGTGAAAGATAGTTTGATTTAATATAAATATTATGTGCACTTTAAGTGAAAAGTATATGTCATATGACATCTCCCGCATAGTTGGTTACACCTCGGTCAACAATTATTTCTGGAAAAAGTTTTGATTGGAAAACTAGCAAAGTACTTTTTATACACAAGTGTATTTGTCTAATGCGAACTTCGAGAGGTATTCTCTACTTGACTGATGCTTCAGAATAAAACTTTAAATTTCTAACGAAAGTCTATACAAATAAAAATTAAAGGCTTGTTTATTTCCACGTTCTAGTAATGTTTGTTCAAATGCAGTTCTCCTAATAAATATCGCATTTTAAGACAAGACATTATTTAGCAATAAAATGCCACTTATAAATTTACACAAATATAACGATAGTAATATAACTCAAACTAACCCAAATTAACACAAGCAGTAATTGTATATCCGATTAATTTATTTTCTAAATCTACATAATATTAATTTACTTGTGGGAATTTGTACAATTATTTAAACATCTATAAAAAACAGATTTACAAATAATGCAATTTGTAAGACGGGCATGCTGTAAGTAGGACTTATTGAAATTGTAATCAGTTAAATACTTTTATTATTTCTAATCAAATATACTGCTTCAAAAATTCTAAAATCATATTACTCTGGGTTTTACCTATAAATGTGCAGGTAGAGAAACCATTTTAATATTTAATACTGATTTATTTGGCATATTTTAAGATATTTCTGTATTTTAGCCCATATTTAAAATATATCATGCAGCTTTATTTTGCAGTGTGTATACTATTATTATAACTTCTTCATTCGTATTATTATGTTAAGCATCATTAATTAATAATACAACCGGAACTTGAAATATTATTCCGTAAAGAAAAATTCAGAGGCACCTATGAAATAGAATTTAACATGTTTAAAGAACGGATGGAAACTAGATATGTCAAATATATAAACGAAAGTGTTCTACTTGCTTATTTTTCATACCTACAAAAGATATTGGTTTATTTTTCCTTGGTTTTTGATTACTAAAACAACCCTTGAGCTATATATGAAGATACAGATTTCAAAATATCGGAAGCTCGTCGCATGTTTGAAAAGTAAGTCCAGGGATTATGAAACTAAATAAATCAGAAATTTTTAATCGAGATGACATTGTCAAGTTTTTGTTTGAATCATTTTACGAGGACCAAGATTTTTTGATGGTGAAAACTGCGTTGATAATGGTCATTTCCAGAACTTGCAGGTGTGATGAACTGACACAGCTGGCCATAAAATTCAAGACACGGGTTCTTATATTTTTGTGATAATATCATGCATCAAGGCTAAGATTGTCTGCAGTTTTATCATCTTACAGGACGGATTTCGGGTAAATGTGGTTAAGTAAGGTGAAAATTCATGGCTTTCAAGTTTTTGTATTTTTTAAATGCAGAAAGTGCACTGCATTGGCATCAGTATGTTGTCTAAGATTCGCTTCAAAATTGGTATATCTATCTGGGAATCCAGAATGCAGCCACTGTTTAAAAAGATCTGAAATAACCATCTGGAAACGTCATGAGGTGGATCAGTTACTGGACGATCAAATCTATTTAGTGACCCTTCGTGTTCCCACAAAATTGTTTTGGTTCATAAAACTTTTGCTTCTTCTTTAATCCGGTTATCGGTCAGTTCGTTTGTGTTCAAATGTAATTAATAATAATAACTATAGCATCGTAAGAATATTCCGGTTTTTCTAACAGGTTAACTGATGCATTAATGCTAGTTCCAGAAATGTTAGTTAAACAGCTATATCCTCTTCCTCCTTAGTGCCTTTTAGTTTAGATGGGCGGCGCCACAACAATGGTGCCCTAATAAGAAAGTGACTGAAGTCAGGGAACCAATCACTTTCTTATGAGGGCACCATTCTTGTGGCGCTCATCCAAATTAACAGTCACAAAATGAGGAAGAAGATATACCTGTTTCACTAACATTTCTGGAACTATTGTTAATGCGCTCAATCAACTCCTTAGAAAAGCCGGAATGTTCTTATAATGAGATAATTGTTATGAGGAAATTGCAATTGAATAGCCGATTACATAGCAGTTTATGCATTGGAATATTCAGAATTTCAAAATATGGAAGAATATGAACTTAACACATTTTGCCCAAAAAAATAGACTTGACAGGTTTCTGCATTGCTGTTTTACAGCGATTTCTAATTTTGATGCGGTAAAGTACTTTACAAATTAACATTTGCACCTTTTTATTTTGGTTTTTGACCATTCCTTTGTGTTCAATTGCAATTTCCAGATAATAATTATCGCATCATAAGAATATTTCGGGTTTTTGTAACAGATTGATTGATGGATTATACAAAGTTCCAGAAATGTTAGTTAAACAGGTATATCATCTTCCTCATTTGTGACTGTTAATTTAGGGCACAATGGTGTCCTTGTCAAAAAGTGACTGAAGTCAGGGAACCAGTCACTTTCTTACTAGGGCACCATTGTTGTGGCGCCCATCTAAATTAACAGTCACAAATGAGGATGATGATATTGTTTAACTAACATTTCAGGAAATATTGTTATTGCATCAATCAATCTGTCAGAAAAAAAACCGGAATATTCTTATGATACGACAATTATTATGAGGAAATTGCAATTGAACAGCCGATTATACAGTTTCTACATTAAGAATTCTATAGAGCAGTTTTATGCATTGGAATATTCAGAGTTTCAAACTCTGCAGAAATATGAACTTAACTCATTTTGCTCAACAAATAGGCTTGACAGGTTTGTGTATTGTATTACTGTTTGACACCGATTTCTGCTTTTGATGCGGAACATTTGCACCTTCTTTATTTTGGGTTTTTGCCATTTCTCTGTGTTCAATTGCAATTTCCTCATAATAATTATCGCATCATAGGAATATTTCATTTTTTGATGAGGTTGATTGATGCATTAACCATAGTTCCAGAAGTGTTAGTTAAATCGGTATATCATCTTCCACATTTATGACTGTTAATATAGATGGTTGGAGCCACAATAATGGTGCCTGACTGAAGTCAGGGAACTAGTCATCTTCTTATTGGGGCAGCATTGTTGTGGCGCCCATCTACATTATCAGTCACAAATGGAAAGTTGATATACCTATTTAACTATCATTTCTAGAACTGTCGTTAATGCTTCAATCAATCTGTTAGAAAAAACCGAAACATTCTTATGATGCCATAATTATTATGACATATTATGATATTGCAATTGAACGCAAAGGAATGGTCGACAACCAGATTAGAGAAGATGCAAACGTTTATTTGTAGTTGCACTTTCCGCACTAGTGCGGAAAAGTACTTTGTTGCTGCTTCAAAAGTAAAAAATCTGTCAAACAAAAATGCATAAACCTTTCAAGTCTATTTTTTCGGCAAACTGAGTTAAATTAATGTCGAAACTCTAGTGCATAATCGGCTACCTATAGTGTAATATTATGCAAAATTCGGTTGCTGTGGTTAAGACAAAGAAATATCATGATTCAAAATCTGTTGGCGTCTGCGATATGCATAATGCCTCGAATTATACGTTTTCCATTCATTCCAATAATAAACAGGAGGATAATTGTTGTAGTTACTCTTTATTTTAATAAAAAATAATAAAATTAAACTTTATCGTTTCCTTTTTTTTTGTATCTTCTGCATGCGCTCCTAAAAAAAGTAATAGTTGCGTCAGCGAAGTTCGGCCAAGCAATCATGTGCGGAAAAGAAACTTTCTGCCAGAGTTAAGAATGCTATTTTTTCTACCAGCGCTTGCAGAAAACACTTAAAACCTTGTTACGAAATATACTATTATAGATCACCTTGAATTTAGTTGATACAAATACAGTCTGACAATATGTGGCTATCATTAAAACATTTAATATATCCTTGAGATATTAACGCAAGTGCCACCCAGTGTTAATTGTTGCTATATAGTGAAGACAATCAAATATCGAAAACTCCGAAAACGCAACGGGAAAAACATGCTTGCAAAAATAAGATGAAGCAAAAGCCAAGTTACTAAAATGGTGAGATAAACGATTCATGTATTGAAAAATTGAATCGTCATGGACTTTATCCCAACGAATTGAAATGGATTTGAACCCTTATTCTGTTAATTTAAGTGTAAAATTGGAATTTATTTAATCTAAAATCGGCTATGAATACTTTGAATGGTTCTATATGTGGAAGCTTTACTTTCCATTTGGCTGCTATATTGGGTTTTAATAATAATATATAAGCCTACTAGAAAGGTAAGAATACGAGCGCCAGGAGAACAAGTATACAATTCTAATGAGGAAAGATTTAATTGTCGAGGTCAACTACAGTGTGTAGTTATTATTATTATTATTGACGTCAATATTCATTCACGCAAAAAATTAATTTTATTTGTGATTAATTATTACGAGTTAAGTCAGCGGCGTAGCGACGAGAAAAGTATATGGGTATTATAACTCCCTTCAAGGATCTCATAGGTAAATAACATTGACATTTTAATGCATATCAAACGTGAAATAGACCAACATAGTTTGTAAATGGATTGGTGATTATTATCGATGTGTATTTAGAAGTAATTTACACTTGTAGTAGATTAACAAATCTTTTGAGGATTCCTTATTTTCCAGGTGGAAAAAAATCGATAAAAGAGATATTGACATTTATTTCATTTTAAGTTTGAAATGATTTCCCCAACCTATTTGTTTAAGATATTTTTTATTTATTGGATTAAGAAAAATTATTTTAAAGATATCCCAAGTGTAAACTTTCGCTACGCCCTTATTCCCAGGACAGTTTGTTAATTCCTGCGATAATATTTTTTATTGTTCCATAATTTTCTGTTTGAGATTTAATGACTTGTCAGAATAAAAATTATTGTTACATGAAAAATAACTAAAAAATGGTAAGGTAAACCTCGTGCTCTATTCATTAAAATGCATAATTATTGTAAATTGATTTCCAGTTCATCAGCGTATTTAGATCACTTCTGGATCACTAATTCTGCCTAGTTAAGCTAAAACAGATTTCACATTCGACTTTTTTTATAGGGTAAATTTAAAATTCTCTATGAAACTCACTTCAAATCCGCTGCAGCCTAATAATAGCTATAGCGTTGATTGAAATAGTTTATGCGTTTTGGCCCATAATTGACCTAATTTCAAAGTTGGCGGCATAAAACTACCACCATCATTTAGATAAATGAAATAATTAATTTTTTAAAGAGCTTTCCAATGGGATTATGGTCATTAATTAATTTAATAAGCCTTTTCTGGCGGGAGCGCCTGAAAGTTGGCTGAGTTTTGATCCAACATCAGATTACGTATTGGGACTGGATTTTCTCTTTCGAAATACGGGAGGGAGGTGGTGAAGGTGACTTTAAATGGTTTACCAGTTGTGCGAGTTGAGACATTTCTGTCGTTGCTCTTGAACCTTAGGGTACTGTTGTTGATTCGTAATTATTTTAGATAATATCAAACTATTCAAACAGGGCTAAATAATTTACCCTCAATATATCGTAAAGAAAATAGACGATTGTAATGAGAACTAAATGAAAAGCAAATTTTTAAAACATAAATCTCAATTTGTGGTATTAGGTAACGAAAACGGTGGCTTGCCAAATTTTTAGCAAACTTTATTGCATGCCTACGGACTCCTAAAAATAATTAAATTGTAGATTCCGGAACTATGCTTTACTGGAACAAGCTGAAATCATTTTATAGAGACGAGATAAATTAAAATCGTTTAAAAAATGTTGCGATAGTTGGAAAATCTATTATTTAGTTAATACTTGGCTAAATATCAGAAAGGCCAACTCTTATTCATGTTTTCATACAACTGTGCTTTTTTTCGGCCAGTTTTATCCGGCCTTCCATCTAGCAAAGGTAAATGATTAATTAATGAGTAAAAGACTTTTGATGCAATATATTACATGCATTCATGCTTAAAATATCGGCAATTATAATGAACATGCTTTAAGGAATTGGTCTGTATTTGCATTTGATTTATGTGTCTTATCATTCTTAAAGTTTCAAAAATATCAACTGCAGCTTTCACAAAGCAGAATAAAAATTATTAAAAAAGGAATTAAAAAGTTAATCATCTTACCCTTCTACTGGACTCTAAGAGGATTCCGGTAGAGATGACTCGCTGGGTAAGACGATTTGCCTTGATATAATGCTACACTATAGACTTTTACTCAATTTCTTTGTGGCCTTAAATTTTAAGTTTTTCGTTTTTGAGGTGCGTTCATATTTTATTCACAGTAAGTATTTTGATTGCTTGTGCATTTTTACTGCTTATTTCTTAATATTTTGTGCTATAACCTGATATATTATATTGATGCTTGATGATTAATGCTTACGTGGTTGCCTAACTTCTTAAATCTGTTGTGTTCTCCAGATCAAGTGGGTCATCTCGCCCGGTAGTTTCGGATAAATTGACTCGAATACTCTGGGGATAGATGACTCAGTAGGGATAAGAGTAAGGGAAACTGTAATAGGGCTTTCTGGACTGAGGATCAGCTTAAAGCAGCATTCACTGCAGTCAGGAATTATATTTGCATTTGTTTAATGCAAGGCGGCTAGACAATTTAGTGTAGCTCAACCCATTTTAAGAAGGTTGAAGACCAACATTTTAATGAAACCAACATTGGGTTCATCAAGTGTTTTGGAAATGAAAACGGATTAAAAATAAAAAATCATGTCCTCAAGTTCCAAAAAGCCGGGTTAGTATGGGTTACCAGGTAGTCAGTATGAAATATGGCTTTCAGGATAGCTGAACAGTTGACACTAAACACTCATTTTTTTATGTTCGGTACAGACACAAAAGGAAAATCGTATTCCACTCAACGAACGGTGCGTGTGCTTGAAGCGCTGTAGGTTGTGGTTTTCAGGAAAGACGTTACTCGGAAGTCCATTCCAGAGCGAGGCAGTCCTCTAGACAACGGAGTCCCTCAACAGTGACGTCCTAGGTGTTCGCAACTATGGGGGAGTATTTCCTTGAAGATCTAAGGTAGAATTTGGTGCAAATATTTCGCAAGAATGTTCGCTTTTTCTTTGGCCGTTTCCGCCATTTAGCCAACATCTTTGGTCAGTGGTGGGATTGACGTTCTAGAGACAAGTATTTTAGAAAACAAACTAATGGATAACCTAGACGACAAGAAAACGAGGTTGCAGTTAAGCAACAAACCAACCTTGTAATTTTCTTCCGCCTTGCTGCATATTCAACGGAAAAATAGGAAACAAAATTAATTTATCGACTGGTTGAAAATTCGCCTCATCCCTCGAAAATCACCGGGTAAAGGTATTCTTATTTTGGACGGCCCTTCTTTTCATTGCAATTCGTTCGACATGTTGGAATATACAGAACAGAATGAAATAATAATTCTAATGTATCTACCAAGTCATACCACGCAGTTTCTTCAACGAATTGACCGCTCTTTTTTTAGATCACTAAATTCTAATTTTCACAATGCTTTTAAGTCTCTTCTTAGAATAATCCTAAATGTATAAAATGATAGCTCTAGTTTTATAGCATGTGGCATTTACTCCTTTAATACGGATGCGATTCCTGATTATGCTCACCTTGATGATTCATGGCAAAGCATGGTAAAATTCCTTCACTTAACCCACCTGAAGATTCAAATGTGAACATAAAGCACTAGCCTCCTGTCAGCATGTAAGATCCAGAAGAGGAGCCTCAAACAATTCCTACTCTTTCTAAATTTTTTGAAGATATTGCTCCAATGCCATCTGTATCTGGAATTCAACAAGCTAGAAAACCATCTAAGTAATTAGCAACAAATTTGACCAACCTCGAAAATATAGAAAGGCCTAAAACAGCAAAAACAAGGATTAAAAAGAGAATATATAGAAAGTAAAAGAGTCCAAACAAATTACTAAACGGATAACACGAAAACTACAATAAAAATAAAGAGGTGTACGTGTTCTTCTTCTTCCGACAATTCCAGCATTGAAATGAAAACCAAAGATTCTGATGATGAGCTAGAAAATCACATGAAATGTGCTGGATGTTGAGAAAAATGTCAAAACGCGTCAAAACGGAAGACTCGTATCCATTGATCTCTTTGGTTTCATGGACACTGTTGCAAATATTTGCATCTTTGTGACAGATGCAGTAAAATTTTAGCTTAAATATACATAAGTTATCTCACCCGATAAGAGATAAGTAAAATCATCTCATCTGGTTGGTTTGGGTGATATGATCCATTGCCTAATTTTGATTTTTTTATTTTTTTTTGTTTAGGTTAATTTTAAAATTATTTTACTGCAATTTTAGTTAATTTAATAAATAAATTAAATTATCAAATCCAGTATAGCGTTTACTCTTCTCCAATGTTATGGTGAATTAAAAGCCCTACGTGAATTACCCTAATCGCCTGCAATAAAATATCAGGTCTTAAATTAATTAGCAACATACCCTAAAGTGATGCAAATTATATACTAAAATCCCTACTTATTTTAAAATCCGAATTTATAAACAGCGTATAATTAATTATATTAGAGAGAATTCTTATACGCAATAATTAAGCAAGTATGGTTTATTTTGAGTTACTAAACACAACGTGGCTATTTTACGAATATCAGCAACAAAAAAGAACTTTTAATATTGTCCGTAGTGGGCTTTGTTCCTTTTTCCTTTATTTCGTAAATAAGATTCATAAAGTTTTCGACTTTGATGTTAGATACGGAGAGATATTCGTTTTTTATGCATAATAAAGTAGCAGTAAATATTGTACTTTGTTTCGAATATTCGTTATTTTATTTCTTAACAAATTTCTCAATTCAATATTTGTGATGTACTATAGCAAATGCACTACGCTTTTCAATAAACTTCTTTCTGTACATTTCTTTCACTATTTTTAAAAAATGATCGACAAATTAAATGTGAGGGAACGATATAATATGCTCGTTTCGCCTGTTCCTATTTTGTTTGATTAACTTCCGAATTCACGTTATGAGCTATGGCATATCCTAGAGTTTTATATCATAATAGTGCAAAAAACATTATTTCACACACACAATTAAAATATAATACAATTTAAATATACTTCTGCTTCCAGCGAATTTTGATTTCAACATTGATTGACGAATGGAAGAGGCCTTGGGGCTCTCTCGCTATGGCTGACATAGTGCTAAGTCAAGTCGCAAAATAATGAGCATTGACCTCTTATAGTTTCATCTGTTACTTTGTTCTAAATAGATAAATATAGGATGGAAATATTTTAAATGTAAATTCAATAACTACAGGAAATTGTTATCTGTAATTAATAATCTCTTGTTAGTTACATAGAGTGGTATGGCTAGTCCAAATGGCAGTAGCATATTTTGTGACAAATTATTTTATGGAAAATTTATCTAAATTACTTAAAAATTGAACGTCAAGCGAAACGAGTACAGGCGAAAAAGGAAATAACCGACAGAACATTTCCATAAAAGAACCTGGGTAATTCTTTTCGTAAAAAATGTAACCCTATTACTTAATTCATTTTGCTACTCCAGCTAATATAACGAACATCGTATACCTTGGTTTCTGAAATATATCTTTGCAAAGATAATTAATGTCCGGCTTTTGTAAATTCCTGGATTTTTATTCCTTCCAATTTCTCCGTAGTATTTTATTACTCAACCTTATTCCAAGAGTTCAAACACGTTATGCAAAATACAAAAGGAAATTTTTTATTGGCTTATTTAAACAGGTTATGGAATTATATTCATCTGTTGATAGGAACTGTTTCGTAAAACTTATATTATATATTCCAACCTCATATATCAAAGATCTTGGCACAATGGTAGTCTTTTTTTAGACCTACAGTTTTTTCATATCCCGTTTTTCTCTCTTTTACATGATATATGAAAAATAACTGTATAAATCTAGACATGCTACAAAGTCCAATTTAAGTTATCCATTTCAGGCCGGATATAGCTGCAAATATCAACTTATTTTAAATAAATTGTATAACAACCCACTAAGATCTACTCTTCGCTTATTTGGCAGCCCATGATAGACTAAAATCCCAACTAGTCCCTGCCAATTAGCTTTTGCTCTACTGTAAATGGTTTCCATTCCCATGTTTTCTCAAAGGTAACCTAAGTATAGTTATAGTTATATTTCGAAACTAACAGGAAATTATTGTGGCTGCAAAAAATTCTAATTAAATGCTTCAGACGATGTTTTATTATCCATAAAATATTTATCGTGTCTGGAAAATATGTCCGTAAGACAAGATATTTTATTAGACTTTAAGTTTAAAGTTTAAAGACCAGCAGTTGAAATATTCGCAGGGTATACCCAAAAGGTAGGTAGGAGGAGAGTGGCGATTGACAACGTTTTCCAATAAAAAGTCGATTTTGGTGTTTGGACTAGAGAAAGTCCAATAAATACTTTACAAAATATATATTATTAACGTTATTTGGAGTGAGAAACCCGTTTTTGCGAGCTTGAATGGTGATTTAAATTTTACTGCCAAAGACTGATTAAAATAAACATACAGTTTAAATTTCAAGATGCAGATACCTACATAATGAATTCTAAATGCACCACCTGAAACCAAGGAAAGAAGCAGGAAACTAGTTTAATAATATTAATTTTATTAGTAATGGTGTTAAAAAGATCACAAATGTAAGTATACCTTAGAAGGATGAGTGAAATTTCTATTTCTATTATTACAAATATTAATAAAGTTCAGAGAAAGTTCAAGTCACGGAAATTAAACACGTAAAGAAATTACCCCAGTAAGATTTTGCATATGTACTTACAGTGCCGAGAAGTAATTTAAATATTGCTGAGAACCATTTATGTATATTTTAATATGCAAAATATATATAGCTAACAAACTAGCACAGCGGAAAGTCAATAAATGTGTGTTAATCCAGAGACATCTTAAAATATATCATTTCGCATTTGATAGTAAATATGCGGTGGAACCTCTTTCGAACACTGGGGGGTGAGGAGGGGGGGGGGGGCCAAGAACGAATGACCGCTCAAGAGGAGTGTCGGCCTAGGGGAGAACTCTTCCAAAAATGTATATATGTACATAAATACAGTGATCTTTGTGTAGAAAATACAGAGCAACAAAAGCTCAAGATATTATACAAACACATATAAAAACACGAAACAAAAAATATTTTACTCTCCAAAAGGCAAAAGGAAAGGACTCATCTAATGTTGTTTGCTTGCTTCTTTTTTCAAATGGCTTTCTGGAAATGTATTTCTAGGTTTTATAAAATTTCTAAGGCTTTATCATCTTCTTGATTTTTATAAAACCACCTTAGGGATTTCATGGCATACATAGAATTTTCATATGAAATAGACTCTTCTACAGCCACATTTTGATCAATGTTAAAGAATTCTTGATTAATTTATCTTACAAATTTTTGCCTTTTTCTCCACTTCAATATACGATTCTTTGGAAAATGGAGCCGCTTTGACTCTGGCACCAGGGTGTAAACAGCACAAGTTTAGTGATCCTAACGAAGCTGAAAAACCTAAAAGAAACTGGAAAACGGTCGACGTTTCGAGTAAAGAACAAATTTGCCCCCGCTGTCAAAAATGAACAAATCTAAGAATGAAAATGGTTGTATTTATATTTGTAAACGTGAGTGGGCCCAAATGGGGCCCTCCACTGTGACCCTTGGTCTATTGTGGCTCACATCTGTGGTTTCTACTAGGCCAGAGGCTCAACCATCTTCCTGAAATCAAATAGTTTTCTGGGGTGAATAGTTTTCAAATCTGCAAGTGTAATTTGAAGAAGTCCAAACACTGTTTGTCTGGTTCTTTCCATTGCTGGAGAATGGCATAAAACATGCTCCATTATTTCTTCGTGCTCCAAGCACAAGCGGCACTTCTTTTCTTCGGAAAGCCCTATCTTGCTCTAGTGGCTCCTTAACCGACAATGGCCAGTGTACATGCCAAGTACAGCCTGTACCTGCTATCGGCCAAGTTGAAGAAGTTGTTTAGTTCTCACTCCTAATGGCAGATCATGAGTGATAAACATGAATCCTCCACAACAATAAAGAACAATCTACACGCTGACTAATGTAACGTGAGACTTGAAGATGGATTTCATCTCCTGGATCACTCTGTTCATTCAACACTGACTGTTTGAAATGCTTTTCGAAAGTATTTCAAAGAGTCTCATGTTGTTTTGGCAAAGTGAAATGCATCCAGTAAATTAATTTTCTTAAGTAACTCATGGCAGAATCCCCAGTTGTCTTATTACTCATGGCAGAATCCCCAGTTGTCATATTAATATCAAGGTTCTGTACTGAATGTTATATTTTTGATAATGCCCTGACCTCATTTCCGACACACAAATGAGCACTTAAGTGGATGAAATCATGTTCTGATGTTTTTCAAATTACTTTGCGATCACAGCCGGCATTATCTATGAACAATAAAATGTTTCTATTTTCAAAACCCATTCTTCGATCAAAATTGTTTAGCCATTTTCTCATTATGTCACCTTTATATCAATTTCCATGTTACTGGTAACGTATCTGAGTGTTTTTAAAGGCCTTTGGTCTGGCTGAGTTAGCTATGACCAAAAACTTTCCTTTCTGTCATATTAACGCAATGTAATATCGTTCCGCATTTTCAGATTTCCACCAATGCATTTTTATTTTATTTGAGCTAGAGTTTTATTTGGCAATGCTCTAAAGAAATCCTGTCTCGTCTGCGTTGTAAATATATCTTGATGAGTAGTTTTTCTTTATCAAAAAGGTAACTTATCTAAAAACGAGGATACATCTTGAGAATTCACGGAAGCAGCCTTTCTGGATATTGCTTTAAAAGCAATGTTATGGCGAGTCCTGAATGATTCAAGCTAATGAGATGATGCCCGAAGTAGTATTTTCCAAAGATTCTGAGAAAGTCATGTAATATACAACATAGGAAATATCAAAAGGCTATGTAATCATAACAGTTATTGGAATTCCTTTATAACGAGATGCCACATGCCACTCATAACAGGTTTGATATATCTTTGAGTAGGTTGTTGTTGAAAACCTCCTTGTCTCTATGATATTTTGCAGCTTGAGTTTTTCCTATTTTAAAACACTCTAATACTTTTCACACACTCAACTTCTCTTGATTGTACACTTCAATAACTTTAACCTTTTGTTGTGACGTTAGAAATTGTTTCCCCGGCGCCATTATTAAAATTATGTCTAGAGATGACCAACTCGGCTGAACCGCAGACCCGGAAATCGGGAAAAAGCGGAAAGGTGCAGTAGGAGAAAGGTGGGGGGAGGGGAAGGGCTCCCCCTCGAAAACCAAAAATTTTCGCTTGGGCAAAGTTACGCGGGAATTTAAAGAACAAAATGCTGGACATACAGATGTGAATATTTGACGGCGAACGGCTGGACAGACAGGAAGAATAGCAAACTACATGTTTTACAACAAAAATAACTGTTGTCTACCGAAATCACACTCATGGTCATTCTTTGCCGTGAGTTTCAGAACATCGCGCACTTACAACAGTTCCCAGTCAATAGAACCGTAGATGACGTTGATGTTCGTAGTTAAAATGTTGTAAAGGTAGGCAAATCACCTCTCACAATTCGCTACATACGTACATCTGCTTGCTATGGTCGGCGAACACGGAATTATTAATCCATTTATTGTATGTCCGCTCAGGAGAGATTTTTGTATGGAAATTTGTTGAAAACATTGTCCATATCCACTCAGGAGAGTGAGCGTTTAAGAGAGCTTCTTGTGGAAAACGGTCGGGACTAAATCAAATTAATGTGTTCAGCTTGCACACGTTGATAATTATTTTGTGTTTTTTAAATTATGTTCCTTCAACTAGGTAACTAGTCACATAAAAATATACTAATCAGCGATACATAAAGCAATGTAATTGTATACTAAAAAGTTATATATGTGAGTCATAAAATAACTGATTATGATAAAACAAGAACTTGCGCCAAAATGTTTTCACGCAGGGATATATGATGTTTACATCTACAGATCTCGAGATTTACATAATATAATGTTGAATATTATTAAACAAAGTAATTTGATATAACTTAACTACAAACTAATATATAATGGCCAAGTTAGTTTAAATGTAGAAACACAAATGCATGTCATTAGTACATGGATGAGAAACCCACTTTTTGTAATTTTCGTAGATACATACCGTTGGTACGATTTGAAAATCGGTAGTTACCGAACATTTTTTTATATACATGAGAAAAACATATGTTAGAATGGTTTCTTATTAAATTTGCACTCTAGTACAATTTTGCTTGTAACATTGACCGTATACGCCTACCTCTTATAAGTTGTTTCATAAAAGGGGCAATTTGTGTCTCCATAAATCTTACTACGTAATCAAAGTACATTTATTTAGTGTTCAAAAAACAGTATATTTAATATTTATCAACGAAATTAGGTTTTTAATCACCTATTGGCAGTAATCAAATAATATACATAAGAAATAATTAATTATATCACACAACATTGTCATATATTACAAAATATAAATATTTTTATCTTAAATTTTCTTACAATCTGAAATTTTTCAATGTCTGTAGAGTTGTTAACACTGGCTCAAATTACTTGATTATAACGCGCTAAAAAGTGTTTTTTTCCAGTGCACATATGGCAGTCGGGTATAAGTGTTTTGCAACAATCTACTTTTATGCTCAAAAATTTAAAGTAACTTTTAATAAATGCATGCGCTGAAATTTAAAATAACTAAAACTTTTAATTTGCATAAACTTATGGCATTTTCTGTTTCCCCAAAATTTGGTACATTAATTAGTTTATAACTTACATATTATATAATAAATTCGGGCTCAGTTTCGTTTACAAAATTTCTACATATTGAGTATGTACTGACTTCTTTTAAAATGGATAATAAGTTGCACTAATTATTGAAATCACTGTTTTTATATATTCTAGAACATTTATTCTAGAACAAGAATGATAATAAAAATTTGTTGCGTTAACAAAAACTTCGCCTAAGTATTTAATGCACAAATTAAATTTATGGTTTTTATCTGCATATCTATATATTCTATTGTTTGCCCAGGGGGGCTTAAAATTAATAAATAATGAAATATTTTTGCTTTGCAAGAGAAAATTTGATATTTCACATTTGCGATCTTAATTTAAGTTATATAAAAACAAATGTGTGTCATTTGCTCATCGATTATGACAACGCCACTTTTTTAGTTTCTTTTATAAGCCAGGATTAGAGCACTTTACAGATACCTGTATTTGAATAAGTTAGGTTCCCATACGCACACTTAATATATATTTAGATCCAACCTGTCCTTAATGAAATATTTCCTTAAAATTAAGATGATTTGAAATTTTAAAAGGAAGATACATTTTTCATATAAATGGCACACAAATACACGTTACAATGGATGCTTATTAAATTGGCTATTTTCAGTGTACGCGTACGTTTTATTAGTTCTTTTTTATGAAGGACAGTTTGTGCCTCTATAAATCTTACTATATGAAACAAATCAAGTGTGTAATAAATAGTATATTTTATATTTGCCAATAGACTTAGGCGTTTAGTTCTTTGTTAGCAGTAATTCATGAGAAAATAAAATTGAAAATAAAAATCATCACACAACTTTACTTAACTTAGAAATAAATTTAATAAAGTATATTATCTATTTTAGATTATATTAAGTGTAGAAAAATTAATTTTGGAGCTTGAAAAAAAGTACAGAAATTTCATTATTAACAATAATTCGAAACATTTAAAATAAATCGCTAAAATTGTATTTTATTGCATATACTTAGGAGACACCACAAACACCACATTTTAAGTAGGTTGACGTCTGTACGTAAATAATTCAAGGTAACTAAAATACTATATTATATCTAGTTTAATTTCCACTTTATCAGAAGGTCATAACAAAACCAACTGTCCAAGTGTTGAACTAATAAATATGAGAACGTATTAGTTGTTTTACACAAGGAAATTCAGCATAAGCCACTGAATTATAGGTTAATCTGGAACAACTGCCCAATGTTAAAAAGCCGGCCCGAAATATTTGAAAGGGCAAGCTACCAATCATGGAATCCCGTCTCTGTCACACACATAGTTTTTACCTAATATGAAAATCGAACTTTGGCAGTTAAAATATATATATTTTTATGTGTCGCTAAAAAACATATTATTATTATTATTTATCGAAAATATTAACGAAAAATCATATTTTCCATTGTCCAAAATATTAGTACCTAGGATTTCTAGGAAGGCTCGATTGAATTAACCTTTTACATAAAAATTTGTGAAACAAACTAAGGCAACAAAAGCAATTAAAAATAATAAAATGGTTTTTGCGTCTGTAGTCTGTATAAATTCTTAAGTCAGAATAGCTATTTGCAAAGAATTTTATAGTTTACACCTCGTGGAGGTTATTTCAACTACCCGTTACCAGATGTGGTTTATGTTATTGATTTTAAAAATGCAAAGTAGGAGGACATTGCAAAAACCAATTTTATTTCGAATTTGTCTTGACCACACTGATCAGCAATAATAACAGATTTGGATATTTCTTCTAAAACTTCAATCATTTTAAAAACGCCTCTAGAAAGAAGAACTAACGTCATAAAGGCAGGAATTGACATTAAGATCAATTTCGTGATTGTGATCATTGATTTTTTGAATCTAATAATATCTGTGGCAATATTCACAATTTGACTTCGATCCAAATTTTTTAACAATGGAATCGCTTATACAAAATAAAATATTTTTTTGTACTGAAGATAGAGAGAGGATATTTAGACTCAATGGAGAATGAACTCGGTCAGTGAATTTCTGCACAATTTAAGCAAAGCAATATATAGTAAACATTACTAGTATTTTAAGGGCATTTGACGTGAGGAATTATTTTCTTCCATGATTTCAAATGTAATATTTTAAAATTTGTCGTACATCCATCGCATGCTATCGATCGGACACAAATACCAATTTCATTTCGTTTTTAAAAAGCCAGCTTAAGCAACTGACTTTGGGAATTTGCTGAAATTTGACTGACAAAAAAAGTAAGTGATTGGTAATTTGATTTTTTTTAGAATAGTATACTATTTGAAATACAACGGCTTCAAAATTGGAAAAGCCATATCACCATAATTAACATATCTACAATGTTTATTATTTTTTTCATAGACTATTTGAAAGCTAATAGCCATTGTAAGGCGCTTACTAGCTACGTTAACTGTGCCTTTTTCTCATTTTCATAAGTGGTCGAAGAAAAATAATATTTCCTTGTACGACGTACGACGTACTTGCAGACGACCAAATATTCTTAACAAAATATAAAAACCACGAATAAAAAATTAAGATTGTGAGGTTATGTTTTACAGGTTTAAGAGTTTAGGCTTTTTAATCAATTTGTGGAAAACAAAATAGACTTAACTATAATATTAGATGCCTTCATTTGGACTCCACTCATTGTTACAGTAAAATTTTATGCACAACAACTTTTCACAAAATAAAATTATATTAGAAAGCATTCCACGATGTACAACCGCGTTACTCTAGATGCTCGTTTTTTTTGACGCAACCGACATTTGCTCGATTGTTCCAGTTCAACCTTTAATTCAGTGGCCCATCTGGGTCAGTGGTATATACCATCTAATTATAAGTTAAACTTATAACTGAGTGGTACATAGGTACACACTATTTATGGAAGAAACGCGATATTTAGATAAGGATTTTTATATCCAGTATATTCAAATCAAATAAAAAAATCCAGATCTCATTTGATAGCTAGAAATGAATGTAATTAAAAACATGACAAATCTTTTAAATTATCAACAAAATATTATGTTAGACTGATTTAATATTGACGGATTTTTTAGTTAAACAATTCGAATATATTTACTAATTAGGATAATTTTCGACTCATTTGGGTATTTACTACTGTTTCGATAAATATGTTGTTTTCGTGCAGTATTATTTCTTTTATTCCGATATAGTATATGAAATAAAATGAAAATAAAAGCTTTGTGAATCTGATACTGTTTATATAAACATATGTGAAGCTGCTTAGTTAATTACACAAGTTATCTAAAAATCATTGGATCATTACTGAAATTTGTTATTTCCTACCAAAATAGATCGGCAGCATTAAAAAATATTAATAAGGCTTGGAGGAAGTTCACATAAATTAATCATGTGACATTTGCCTTCTAGCTTTTTAAAGGAGCAATAATTGAAAGACTTAATAAATATTCAAAAAGACCTACGTTTTACAAAACACAACTATAACTTTTTGCTCTACAACTAGAAACAACTATTTTCATTTTAGCTCGTGAAGTCAAATTTATCGCAATTTGGTGACGATAATCAAGAATTTTTGAGTTTGGAAAAAATTTTCCGATAGGTTCCAAATATACAAAAAATTATTCGAGATTTTTTTCGTTTACTAAAGTGGATCATGAAACTTACGAATAAAGCAATAATCTGACATCTGACAACTTTTCATAACTACCATAATAATATAAATCCAGACGCATTTGCCATGCTTACAGATCTGATTGTTTTTTACTCAACCTTAGTATACCCTTACTATTAAAACCATATGAAAATCATTTTCATCAGTGAGAAGAAAAGTGCAACGCATTATTTGTTTCTTCTGAGGCATTTTCCACCTCAACCCATCGGATTTTGATTGAGCCTGGTGTAAAACTACATGATACGGTTTTTAGTGTAGAGTCTTGAACACTGCAGTGCCACTTAGACCTAGATCTACAGAATTTTTTCTTAAGAGTAAGTGCTGATCCCATTCTATGTACGTACAGGTTCTGCAAAATCGGAAGAAACCTGAGATGCGCAGATGAAAGAAAAGGTGAGTCGGTGCACACAGAGATAGCAAAGGCCGAATTGTAGTAAAGCACAGTCCGCGTAGAAAATAAAAGCGGAATTGGATTCATATACGGTCGCTGGGATAGGTACTACTCCTGTTTACCTGTTTGCTATTTATGCAATAATTATGCTTTTATTGTTATGATATTTATGGTTGGGTTAGCCAAGTCGGCAATAAAATTAGGTGGCGGGTGCGCATATTTAATGAGCATTTATTACTTGCCCTCGTTTAAAGAACGAAATTTTATTGGCAGCACTTGGCTAGTACATAACACTACAAAAAAAATTTATACAAATATTACATTTACATTCAAATAAATTTGAACAAGGTCAGAAAATATTTTAACTGATAATATAACAGAACAAATATCACAAAATGTTACATATAGGTTAAAGATAGGTGAGTATATTTATTACTTTCATGTAGGGATTTATTCTATCCCTGACAGGGAACCCTAGCGTAAATTATCATCAGAGCTGTCGTCTGAACTGCTGTCATTGTCATCCAAACTACATCAATATCCACCATAAGTTCGTTTTCCATCTACTCAATCTCAATTCTCTTTGCTTTTCAGAGCGTGATTTCCACTGCTGCACCGTAAACTGTTCAAAAAATTCATCGGTTAATTTCATAACATCTGTCAAGTTAAGAGTTACGTTCCTTCTATGCAAAAGCTCCTTCATCTGTGCCCACACTTGTTCAATATGGTTAAGAGCAGCATAATAGGGAGGTAGTCGAACAACGCTGTGTCCCGCACTGGAAAATATTTCATGGAGCTTATAAGTTTTTTCCCTTAGTTTCACCATTTTAATGAGACTGTAGAGCTCCATATTTAACAATTTATCGCCAAATCGAAATATTTTTATCGCCTAACCACTTTTGCATGTCTTCTTTCTTTGTTAACGATGTAGGACACTTATTTTTTTGCCTGTTGTGGTATGGCGCGTTCTCGACTACTACTACACTGTTAGGGCTTAAATTCGGCACTAGGTTGTTTTTACCCACTTTTCATAATTTTCATAATTCATCTCATTATGGTAATCCCCAGTACTGCAGTGTGACTTCCATCTGACATATGAATTTAGCACGAAACCATCTTCTCCTACAGCGTTCACGACTATGAGGCGTGTGCCTTTTGATACAGGTTGGGTTATGCCTTCCTCAGTTTCGTCGCTCCAAGATTTTTGGATTGGATGTGACGAATGTATGTATGTTTCATCCACATAAACAATTGAGCGTCCTTCTGAACGGTAAGCTTTCATTTTCTTTACAAATTGGATTCGAAGATGTCTTACGTCAGGTTTTTCTATTAAAATTGTTCTATTGGTTTTCGTTTTTCTCCAATGAGATTCAATTTTTTTTATTTCTCTCCTTAAACTGTTGTTTTTCTGTTTTATGGAAATTGTGGATTGTTCTGCATAAGCATCGGCCACAGCTTGTTGTGTGTTCAAGTTTTTTTGTTTGGCGTGGAAAAAGATGTAACTGTTTTGGCTTCCTGCTTAATTCGTTTAATTGTGCATAGATTAATCTTGGGAGCGGCTGAAACATGCTCGTGCACTTTACTGAAATCAATTACTGGTATTCCTGCATCTGCTTCTTATTTCATAAACTGTATAAGATTATAAATTATTTCGCGGCTTTGACGGTTTATTATTCGCCTTTCGACTTTGCTTTAAAAAGGCATGATTACGAATAAATCAAATTAATAGATTAATTCTCAAGAAACGTACTCTCAGACTGTACAGAAGTGTGCGTGTCAAAGGCCAACTGGTAAATGAGCTCCTCCTATTTTGCCTTCCTATTTTGCGAGACCTGTAACTCATGGCAAAACAGTGTTTTATATACTCATGTGCTTAGTCAGTACTATAAAAGGCACATATCGTAAAAATACCTCTTTATCCACTTGTAATATAAAATACTCATTCCATGACCACGGAACTCTGAAAACAATAATTTCAATTATTAATCTGTTAAAAAGGATGAAACAAAGATACCGAACTGCGGTTTTCACGTTTTTTTCCTGCAAATTTACTTATACCGTGTGATTTAAGTTTTCGAAATGAAATCAACAAACTGTTCTTATTGCAAACTACGCCGTCTAGCAATTTTATTAGAAATTATACACCGATTTAAATGATTACAGTTTCAATAACTTCCACACTCTTATCAAAGTTGGTACGCCAATGAGCCTGAGACCAGCTTGCTGATTGTCCAAGCTTTCTAATGATGTTACGAAAGGTGTACTTTAATGTGGCAATTTTTTGATAAATTTTGAATTTTAATATTTAATTTTCAATTGTGCCCCTTGCGCCAAAATGCGGAGATTAAATCTAATTTCTAAGATTTTCTCACGTTTACTTTAGTAATGATTTTTTTCCTGATTTGTATACCCAGTACTTTCCGAGATATGGTTAATGAAACACCCTGTATATGTTATTCCAAAAACACTTTGCAATAAATAATTTCGTATTTAAACATTTACCCAAATTAATTGTAGAAATAATCAATAAAAAAAATGGTGAATTGTTTTTCTCCGAATTGCATTCATCGTTTGTACTAGGATGTGGTAACTGGTAACAACGTTCTAATTAACATTTATCTCTAATAAATTGTTATAACTTGAAAAATAATTGTTTAATTTAGCATTAGTAATAACTAGAGATTGATTTTGAGAACCACATTGATTAATTACATTCAGAAAAATAATGGGTGCATTTGTTAAATTATATTCAGGCTGTCGAACAACTATTATTTATATAAAAATTACTGATAAATAAAGCTATTTTGATATGGTTTTGTGCGACATATATGCAATATTTTAAAATTGTACTAATATGATATTAAGTTGATGCACATAAAATCACAAACAAATGTGGGGCATTAAATCACCGGTTATGGCCATAATGAAACATTGTGGTATAAAAACCAAAGTACGAAACATTATGTTTAAAAGGTCCTTCGCAAGTCTGATATTATTATGTGTAGAAGCCTTTGTGTGATATTATTTTTTTGTGATCTTTAGTTCATTAACTAAAATAATTAAAGAACATAAAATGAGATAATTTATTAGTTAAATACCTGAGCAAACATACCTGTTTAATAGTCACAGTATACACTGCAATGCTTGAGGTATTTTAGCGGGGTAACCGTTAAAATAAACGAAAATTATTTATTACGTAGCTTTATATTCAGCGCCTTTTAGTCATTCTTATAAACGCTTGGTTGCCAATGCTTAAGAATGAAACTTAAAAAAGACATAAAAGTAACATAATTTTTAATAGATAGACTTTAAAGCGGATAGCTTTTATCACATTGCGTGATTCGAAGATAATAATCTCTATTAACACGGTATTCAACAGACAGAGACTATCTCAGTGAGTGAATTTATTTCCTTTGGCCATTTACTTGTAGAGTGTTCGTCTGCAGGTGTCACGTTGGGACTCATAATACGCAACATGTTTAACTAGTTTTGTGAATTGTGTCATATTGATGCAAGATCTGAATAGCTTTATTAAATTACATATTTCCACATTGTCGCAATAGAATTTGTCAGTTTGTAATTAAATTAAAATTTATTGTTTTAAAAATGGTAGTTAATCGGTCACTAAATCGTTATGAAGTGAAAAAAATCATATCAAAGAAAAAGAACCTATATTAAAGATAAATCGCAAATACATACCAAATTTAACCAAAAGTACTTACTAGGTAATTTTTTTTATTTATTGCTGTTTGCGGCTCAAATTTTAAATCCAAATCTAAATCAACAAATATAAACATCATATCGCGATAAAAATAAAGCATTTCTATTTTGATAAGAACACGGCCAAAATGTTTTCGTCATACAATAATATTTAGGGTTTACTACATCTCTGGATCTGTCTATGGTGTTCAATTTTATTTGCCCTCAGGTTCTGTAATGATAATAAAAGATAAACTGTTCCTACTTTGGCCCCTGGAGATTCCCCTTACAGCACTCTTTCTTAATATGGCGATTTATCATAAGATATTTTTTATTATTGCCACATTTCTTAAAATGAGTATCTTATATGTTTCATTTGTTACAGGTTAGGCCAAAGATAACTCAAAACAGCCAGGTAAGTTTTTATTTTCAATGAAAAATGTAATTGCTAACAGTAGTAAAGGAATAAGTCTAAAACTTCGTTGCAAAGAATCTGAGTGAATTTTCGATGTAGACGATGTAAAGGCTTGTCTTTGAGTCATCATATTTATTCGTTTTGTTATTTTTTTATTTGACCTTACCTTAAATTACTATTGCCAAATGAAACGAAAATGCAAGTCCTTATTTTCACGAAAGAAAAAAGTACATAATTATCAAGTTCGATGTGAGTTGGACACAAGAAAATCCTTCATTCTGGTATCGCGATCATGAGAAGATCGATATGCCTTCAAAGTATTATTGTTTTTGAAAATTTAGAGGGATATACAGGCTAGTTAATGATACAATTTTAAGAGACTTAAAAGTACAACGACAAGATCCTCTCGAGCCTAGGCCCGCTACTATACATATCGCATATTTTTGCAGCAAAAATAGTCGAGAAGAGTAACTTCAGCCCCAATTAAAAATTCCATATAGCAGATGACCATATTATATTCATTTACATCCCCATATTTACCGTCTTGACAATGTTTGGCATCACCGGCATAACATGCAACATGCACATTTGAAGCACACAATTCTATAAAACTTATGAGATCTTTGAAAAAGCAAAAATAAAAAACGCCCAAATATAGACCCCTGGGGCATTCCTATACTGGGGAACTCCTACACAATATACTTTTGTCTATTGTTTAGATGAGCTAAGCAATTTTAGCGGCCCAGTCCATATCTGTGCAGTTTCCAAGCAAAATCTCATGGTTGACGACATCAAACGCATATAGGTTAGCAAAAAGGCACATAACTGAAAATTTTTTATCTATAGCGTCCACTATTCTCATTTAAAAGTCCGTGAGTGTAATTTTCGTGATTCTGCCTTGAGTAAAACCATGTTAAATACTACTTAACAAGTTCCTCTACTAACCCAAAACTTCTGATATGCTCGAAATAAAACCAATTGTTCTATAGTTTGATAAATCAGTAGTGTCTCCTCTCTTAAAAAGTAGCATAACAACTGCTAGTTTATAAGCCTCGGGAAAAATCCCGTTATCGATAGAATAGCTAGGACATTACATAAAACATGCTTAGACTTTTTAAATAAATTATTAGACAATATTCATCAAAGGCTGCATGGTTCGAATTTTTTAAATAATTAATTAGTAATTTAACATTCATATTACTAACAGCTGACATTATGACTTGAATGATTTGCTTACTTACTTAATTAAGTTTTTCCGTTTTGAACACTCAGTTGGTTTTTATACGAAAAGTTAAACCGCTTATGAACAAGTAGAGAATATCTCTAAATTCGAAAATATGTTGCTTATAAACGATATATTTTATTTGAAAAATTCGATTTAAATATCAAGTTTTATGCAAATGTGGTTGAAAAAGTAGAAATATCAACTGTCACTCCAAAGATTTTAAATTATAATTTTCTACAAAATTGAATTCAGGATTATCCGCATATATAGTCTAGAAAAGATGACAGAAGTATCTCTTTGGCTATTCCAAACTTTTGTTCATAGTGGTAATTATTTGTTTTGAAAACTTTACAATACTAAGTAATTCTAGAGAACCGTGTACAAGGCGCTAGTTATTTTAAGATAGTAGCTAGAAAATAATATCAATCCGCATAAATTCGAAATGAAATATGAAATATGAAACCTGAAGCAAACTTAATATTTTTCCGTGTATTCTTTAAAAATATATGACAAATAAAACAGGGTAAGCTCAAGCTATAACAAAAACATTGATCTGTAAGTATTTCAAGTTGATGTAATGAAACGTAAATATTAGACTATTCCGGTTTCTTTGCGCGCCTGTTACCTTCGGACACAAATAATAATGTTTTCGTGGCACATAAATAGTTTTTCTTACGATTACCGTCAATCAGAGAGCAAGAGCTTTTTATTATAAATATTCTAAACTATACTTTAATTTTCATCTTATTCACTTTTAGATTCTTACTTTTTAGCTTTTGAAGCCGGGACAGATTTGCGACTGAAATTTTTAATATTTTTATGGGATTTAGATTTCTTCGATTCAAAAAATTGGTTCTAGTGAAAATTTAGGCTCTGGCACTCTGAAGCTGTCTTATGTAGTATATGGTAGTATATGTAGAAAGACATTTTGTATTTAGACGATTTATACAAAAATATTTAAAGAGAATAAAATATAATGATCCGTTTTTAAAGTAGGTAACTCTTATAGTTTATCTATCTGAATTGAACTATCATAAAAAGTAAATGTCGACTAATATTTCGGGTTTAATTTGTGAAGTATGGGCGACGTGATGGATGTGTAAGAATTTTTTAAACTAATTATTAATAATAGGAGCTGGGAACTGTACTAGAAGTGGTCGTGCGACAGATATTATTGAAATAAAGTTTATAACTCTTGCTTAACTATCGCTGTTAAAGCAAGTGGAATAAGATTTATTTTACAGCTGTCTTGCCCTTATAGAATATGAATATTTTACTGAGAATTTGCTACTTAACCCGAGCCGTACCAAAATAATTTTAAATCTCTGGTTCCCAGAACATGACCAAAACTAACCCAAATATAAACATTTTATTTTCGATGATTTTCAATATACACTTTGGGATATATAAATATATTTTTTACATTGTGCTTAATACTTTTACTACGAACAAAATAATACAATATATACAGGGTGTTTCTTAACGATATGCTAATAAGGTCGTAATTATGCTAATAAGGGGGTAATTCTCTGGCTTAAAATAAGAAAAAACTTTGTATAAACATATGTCCTAAACATCTTAACTTTTGAGTTTGAGTTAGTGGTAATGTTATCAGAAAAAAATATATATTTTTTTCATATATATGTGATACCGTTCCAGATATCTTTGTCAAATTTGGTACGTACTTTTTATTTATCAGGAGGTATTTTTTGATGTATAACATGTCTTTTTATATCGACCAGTGGCGTTCATGCGGATTTGCCCTCAGTATTTTTGAAGAGAAAAATGGTACGCCACAGCTTGTTCTTATAAATTTTGAAATGGTTATTCATTTCTGAGCAAATCTAATCCCTTGAAGTTCTTTCGTCCGAATCACAGCTTCTGCTTTACGTACTTAACTAAAAATGTAATATTCAAAGGTTTAACACTAAGTATTATTTTTATTATAGCTTCTCCATGAACAGTGCAATTTTAATAAAATTTGAAAGAAATATAATAATAACAACCAACTGCCAAAAATTCACAAAAAAATATTAACTATAAAATTGTTGAAAATGACTCCCTTCACTTAATATACATGATTTCGCTCTTCTTCTCATCTAATCACGCACTCTTTCGAATATTCCTGGGGTGTTCTGTATTGTTTCGCAGGCTGTGATTATTCGATCTTTCAAAGTTTAATACACGAAGGTCTTCAGATGGCCCCACAAAAAATCTAAACCATGTAGATGAGGAGATCTCCACGACCAATTCAACGATTATGATTGACAGCATCTTAAGTATTCACTAACCATTATATTAAAATGTACAGGAGCATCATCATTTTCAAGTAGCACAGGCAGTTCGTCTTGAAGAAAATTGCGCCCTGGCAAAGAAAAACAGTCCTATAAGATAATCACCAATAATTCCTGCCTATACATTAAGAGAAAATTGGTGCTGAAAATGTGTTTCTGTTATAGCATTAGGACTTTCCAGCGCCCACAAATGTGTGCCGCTTCCTGAATTTTAATGTTCTCAGTGTTCAAGGTCTTCCTTAAGAGGTACCCTTACGGAAGGTACCAGTTCCGTGAAGACGGCGATGAATACTTGAAAAAGTCCTGCTACCTGGTGAAACAGGATTTGGATCATTTTTCTTCTAAATGCATTTGGGTCCGGTTCTCGTTACCATCAGCGGGACCGCACAACCTAATGCATTGAAGCCATTTCGGCATTGGTATAAATAATTTGCCATAATTTCAAAGAGAATATAAAGAAACGTAGGTACCATTAAACACCAAAATGTATAGTACAAAATTATGACTACTTTGAAGGCCAATAACAAACTTCTTTTCTGTCAAAGTCATTAATAAATCTTACTTATTAAAAAAAACACTTATTCGGGCATACTGATTTATTAAAAAGTTAATCGTCAGAGTGTTAGAACCGGTATCTTTTTCCATTTTCGGCCATCACCTAAAATCTTTCTTTTCAGAAACATCATTAATACTTCAGAACATGGAATATTAAATAGGTTGGGTTAGCTTGAGGAAATGAAAATAATACGACTTTTACGTATCAATAATTCCGATCAGATATTAGCGATATATCCATGCAGAGAAATGGTTTTTATTTTTTTAAGTGAAAACTGTGCCTAGGACGACAGAACATCAAGAGATTAGGTTTGATCAGAAATGAATAATGATTCCAAAAATAATTTTCATTTCATGAAAAAGTTTCAAAAATACTGAGGACAAATCCTGCACGAGCGCCACTGGTTGATATAAAAACACATGTTACACATCATAAAATGCCTCTTGATGAATAGAAAGTGTATACCACAAGTTTAACAGTGTAGTCTGCATAGAATTTTTTATGGTAGTGGCACACAGACTAAAGGGAGATGGCGCTCGACGAGTGGTGGGTGTTTGAAGATGTAACAGCATAATAATACGACTAACTTGTTTAATAAACAATACCTGAATTTTTGGTAAATTTGACATGCTGAATCTAGATCTAAAGTTAAAACTATAAAAATTTAATGATCGGCGTATCATTTTGAAAGGGTAGAGGTACAAAGACAGCACCAACTTTTTCCTAGGCCAATGTTTCAATTTCAATTATGAAATATTGGAGTTTTCTACCAAAAAAAAGGTACTATCGATTTATGTCCCTCAGATGCATTAATATCGAGAAACATTTCTTAAAACTAACGCTGTTTAGCATACACATATCATAATTTCATTTAAACTTAGCAGTAGGCTTTGAAAAAAAAATGTTTTTAGCAACTTTTCTGAAAAATAATGCTACTTAATAAACATATAGACATTCTGGAGATTCAGAGACGTTGTTTTCTAAAAATAGTTTTTTCTACAGCCGCGCGCAAAATAACTAATTGCTAAATTCAAATGAAATCGCAAAATCGACGAATGCCGTGGATCCTTATTTTGCGCTCTAGCGCGAACATGGAAAAGAAAAATCTCACTTTTTCCGTCGAGTGTGCTATGAATGGTCATGGAAACCGAAGATAAATAAATGACAGTCGTGCGTTTGTTACAGTTTGTTGCTGGCAATCCTGTTCTAAATATGCCCGAAGCCCGAACATAATATGTCAAAACTGACAGTCATTTGCAAATTTCAGAATAATTATGGAGAAAAATGTGGATTTAATTTTTAAAAATGCGGCTGTAGAAAAAGTTTTGTGTGTTTTACGAGCGCAAAGTAAGATTGCCGTTTTCGAAAGATTACTGCGCTCCGCTACGCGTCGCGCAGTAACATTCTTTCTCAAGCGGCAATCCGTTACTTTGCGCTCTAAATACACAAATAACTATTTGGAGTTATGCATTCTTACACACATGCATGCACAATAGCTCTTTATTTAAGCAATGAAAACAAATTTATGTATTAAACGACTAGCAACCTATAGGAACACTAATTTAATTAAATAAATTCATATTCAGAAAACTTTCTTTTTTCAAGGTCTACTACTAAGTTTTAATGAAAATATAATATGTGTATTCTAAACAGTATTATTATGGTTATAGATATTTTCCTCAAAAATGGATCATCTAAACCATGCAAATTCAAAGAAGCTTTTTTTGTTAGAAAAATTTAAATTTTCATAATTTCATAAACAAAATTAAAACATTGGCCCCTAGAGGTTGAATGAATGAACCAATGATCTTGGGGGTATTAGTACACTGCGACCTGCATAGATCTATGATGTTCCCCTTCCTTGGTGCCTCCGTTAATATGCTTCTCAATCAGAGTACCTCATCCAGCTTCAGTGCTTTGATAATAGCCAGTAGTCTGGATGGTTCTATCTGGATGGTTCTATGGCTGGAAGTTCCTCCTGTTCGACGATGCAACACCCGAAGTAGGTCATTCGCCAGTTCGCGAACGCCTCGCACTCTGTTAGAAGCTTCGACGGTTGCCCGACTGTTACGGGGTTTCTTCGCCCTCCTGACAGAAACTGCAACTGGTTTTCAATGTTTATTCTTTCCAGGTGCTTTTTCTTCCGGCAGTGGCACGTAAGAAAGCCGGTGAGAATGTGGAGCTTGTTCTTACTCAGTGTTATAGGGTTTATCTTCCATGGTTCCCTCGAAACACCTTCAATTAGCTTAATCCTGGAAGGCGTTCCCAGACTGATCCATTTCATTCGTTTATTACTCAATTTTACTATGCCATAAAAAGGTTCCGGTCCTAAAAGCGGAGGTTGTGCTCCTACTTTTGCCATTTGGTCTCCCAGCGTGTCCTGATATCCATTGAAGGGATAGTTTGTTATTCTTGCTTAGTTCGTTTAGCCTATCTAGGGAGTCCCATACCATTCTGGAGTTGATTGTTGGTGAGCTCGGCGCTTTAATGGCTGATTGACTATCTGACAAGATGACAATCTCTTTCTTCCTATAGTTTCTGTCGAGGTTCAACTGTGCACATCTTCCTATGGCGTTAATTTCAGCCCGGAATATGCCCGGGTGTTTCCCATTGCTTCGTAGAATTTGGTACCTGGCCCAAATACTCTGTCTCCAGTCCCCTGTTGAGTTCTTGACACATTTGTATACCATTTTATGGCACTTTGCTGCAATGTGAGAATGCAAGTGATGCTATTTATCCATTCTTCTCTACTTCTTATCACGACCGTGTAGTATTTTTCAAAATTGTATCTTTTAACTATCTCGTCCCTGGGTAGCCCAAGAACTGGTATGTTTGGTCAGGGATGTTAGTTTACTCGTTCTAAGCCCGCTCCCTCTCTTGTGATTCTAGTCATTGCTTGTCTAGCTGCTCCCTATACAAGAATGTCTAGAGGTGCGAGGCCCACAATTGCTTGGATTGCTGCTATTGGACATGTTTTCATTGCGCCTGTTATGCTTATGCATGCCAGCCGTTGCACTTTGTTGAGAGCTGATTTTATAATTTGTTTTTCCGTTTCCTTGAACCAGACAATCTACCCGTAAACTATGGTAGGTCTTACTATCATTGCGTACATCCATCGCAGCATTTCTCGTTTCCATCCCCAGGTACCTTCTGCAAGGCTTCGGTACACCACGAGGGCCCTCGTGGCCTTAGTCACAACTCCTTCAATGTATTCATTCCATTTGAGTTTACATTCCAGCATTATGCCTAGATATCTGACTTTCGATGCCGGTGTAATATTGGTCCCGTATATCCGGATAGCTTTCATCCTAGGGAGTTCTCTCTTCCTAGATAAGGGTACTATGATTAATTGTTTCAATGGTTTTATTTCTAGCCCCACTGTTTGGCACCATTCTTTCGTTGCTTTGAATCCAGCTTGAATGAGTTCACATAGTGTACCTCAAACTTTCTTCTTGCGGTGATGACAATATCATCGGCTGGTCTGTCAGTATTTCCAGTAGTTCAAGGTTACGCCTATGATTAAATTTTCATAGTTTTGATTTTAGATCTAGATTCAGCATGTTAAAATTACTAAAATACCAAAAAATCATGTTTTTATTTTCAAACTTTTAAGGGGCCTTAGCTCCGTTAGTAGACATTTTTCGATACATGTTTATTAAACAAGTTAGTATTATTTTCCTATGCAGATTGCAACGTTAAACTCTGGCCACCTAATTCCTATTGAGTTTACAAATATACCAACAATATTTTCTAATCTATACCTAACCTGATTTCATTCGTAAAGTGTTTTTACATCACCCAAGTTAGCATCTGCTAATCCAAACGAGTTTTAGCTACAAAGGACAAGCTATCTTGTATTTGGGTTCATACAGTTGGCTTAACATAGCATTAAACGCAGACAGTCAATTACTATAATTTCTAGTATAATAAAATTCCGCTACCCTTAAAATTTCCATTTGATGCCAAAAACTTCAGACCCTTGAGAGGGACAGAAATAACTTTACTAAGATCGACTCTCAATTTCTGTCTGCTTTTCTTAGGAATTTATTTTTGTCGGCTATTATCACAAACCGTTCGGGCTAGAAGTATTTTGAAACTCCTTTAAAAATTATTGTATGTTTCTTAAATTATCAAACTATTTGATGAAGTAAACAAAAACTAATGTTGCTGTCTCTAGACAATAAACTTGAATAAAATCCCCCAAATTTGGTTAAAATTTTTTACTGAGGTTTTTCTGTCGTGCTTAATAAAATAATGGAAAAAACGCGTGGTTCTACAGAAAATTAAGCAAATATTAACGATGCATTCATTCACGTTATTTTAATAAATTTTATCAAAGCTAGAGAAATCATCGCATACTATTTGAAGCACTCAGTTCTAAGAGCATATTATATTTTACGTGTTCTGAAATCCATATAACATCTAAATATAGATTTGCATTTTGCCATCTTTAGAAGGCATAATCGTAACAACATTTTCCATTTCTAAAGTTTTAGACCTTCACATATTTAACGTTTATACTGTTGATGGCGAACGTTAACAGGTTTTACAACTGTTACTGTTTCATGATTGCACATGCACACAGCAGCGTTTATACAGCTTTTAGTTTTAACTTCATGATAGTTTAATTTATATTCTGAAGAGTCTTGTACCTTTAAGGTGTTTTCATGTTTATGGTTTAGTTAAAACACAAATTTATGTGATGATTCCTTTTGCTATATATATTTTTATTTTGCTGGTATATTGTCAATTTAGTAAATGTGAATGTATAATGTATGTTTACTATTTTAGTTAGCGTAGCCTTATCGATAAGGCTATTTGAACCAGAAACAATCAAGATATATAAATATTGTGACAAAATATGTAATTTATGGAGTGGCTATATGCACCATAATGAGTTAAATAAACTTCTGGAGTAAATAGGTTTTGCCAATTGAGCGATCTCTTTTTAAATGTTTGGTATAATAGCATATCGTGCTTATAACAATATAATAAATATATTGCATATTGGTACTTCAGTTGCCTCGGATACTTGCCATCTATCTTGGCATATACCCACCAGTGGCCTGTGCTGGTACAGTTAGCGAATTTGAAATTCGGAGTTTTTTTTATTTATGGCATATTTGGCTTTTACCTTAACCTGCCTGTTTGTCAACACCGATAAACTTTATTATAGTTATTTTCGCCAAGTAAAAACAGATAGACGAACCTTGCAAATCAGAGTTCGGATATATTTTAAGTGGGGCAAACACACTTTGCTCACGTGTTAGAAACGATATTTTTATTTTGCGAGCATCGGATAACAACAAGAAAACACGCAATAATTATTTTTTAAAGAATCTTTAATGAAACCTAAAAAACTACAATAACAATAATTGTACAAATTGATGAAAAAGCTATGAGACATTTCATAATGTTTGTAGTTTCTTGCTGGCATGGAAACGAAGAGAAACTTGATATTACGTAGGTGTCAAAATCAACAGGTTTGTTTCTTGTTCTTTGTACATATAATCATCATTTATAATTATACGAGATTGCGAACAAATTTAGGCAAAGAGAATAAACTAAGACTTGCAAACATATTAATTTTCTTTACTTATGATATTTTTGAGCAGTTTTTCTCTTCCGCACTGAGTTCTATGAAATATTGAATGAATCCCGGGCCTTCTTATTATGCTTCATGAATTCTGGGCCATACCCGTGTCTACATTTTGTAGGCAAAAATCATTGAATTTGCTATTTTTTAACATGTAGCCCTCTACACATTTATCTTGTTCTAACACACCCTGGGAAACCTGTTTCTTTTTACCAATACTGCAGTTTTAAAAGTATTTTCTTCCAAAAATCTGACGAGATTATTATCTTGTTGTTCCGTGCTTATTTTGTGCTCCAGTTCTTGCAGATCTTTCTAAATTATGTGTTTCTAGCCAATTTTTTTAATGTCGAGACCATAAATAACCTATCTGCAACCCATCTGACAGACCATCCATCTTCAATTGAAGTTTGATATTTCATTTTTGCTGTCGAGCTTGAATGAGGTCTCAATTCAAAGAATAACTTAAAATAACATTGACATTTTTAAATTAACGAAAAAACATAAAGGACACCAGGGACCTGGGGTTAGTTTGGGTTAGTGCCTACGTGCGGGCTTCTTTGGTGCGCCCCTAGTTAAATTAAAATAAATGGTCCTATTTTTTTAAATATATTTCGAGAAAAACTGGCAAAGATTTGGAATGTAAGAAAACTGATAAAAAATAATTAGAAGAAATATTTATTAAATTACCAAAACAAACAAAATCACAAAAAATATTTGGTAAATATATCAAAAGAAAATGATGCCTAAAGAAACAAAAAAACGATATAAACAGTACTTATAATCAATATATCATTTATATTTACTTGATTATTTATGAAATATAATAATAATAATATTAATAATAATAATAGGATTTAAAAGCAGTACATTCACAAGAAAATTAAAAGAGAATAAAATTAACGTAAATAAAATAAATAAAAACAGAAATATTTAAATGATAAAAAAAACAATAAACGTTTCAAAAATGAAAAAACACTATTTTTGTAATAAACAAAACAAAAAAGGAACAATATACCTAAAACAAAACACGTCTGACTTTCACGGATGCAAGCTTGTTGATCATCTGATTATGATCAAGAGCCTCAGAAATATTTTTTTGAATCGAAATAATGGCCAAATCTGATAGGCGTTCTTGACCCATAGATGTCCTTAAATAATTCTTTATTAGTTTTAACTTAGAAAAACTTCTTTCATCTGAAACTACTGAAATGGGTAGGTAATGTAAGGTATATCCTTAAGACTATCTATCAATAAATTTGGGAAAAGAGACTGTAGATTTTTTTAGTTATAAAATTTAAAATGTCTTTGGGAAAGGATGAATAGTAGTATTTTTAGGATTAAGAATTTTATATGTTGAAATTTCATTATGTAAATCTAAGCCGTCAATGTCTTTAGATATTACTCCATTAAGCTCAACTTGCAATGCGGTATCTAAATTTACACATGATTCTTTAATTAAGTCAGATTCTAAATTTTCAAAATTACATAAGAACGAAAATAAATTTTGAAATTTGTTTATACCCTCAAACCTTCTTTGTAAAGACTGAATGGTTAGACAATAGAAATCGTTTTTAAATTTTTGCTTTGGATTTGCTACTGATTCATTCCTACTTTGATATGAAAATTGTTGCTTAATTTTTTGTTGCCGTACTATTGGGTATACCTGTTCTACATCATTTTTTCTGCTTCTTCTTTTGGCTTTATTGATGAGCAAATCAAAATTTTTGACTTACCGTTTTTCGTTAAAATAAAGATTAATATTTTCAAATTCTTTATGGCAGTCATTTAAGTTTCTATTCGGATCTTGTAGCATTTTACTTACTATATTCATTTTTCCTAAAATATCATGCCAGATTAAAATCGAACAAATACATTTAAAAGTCCCAATTTTATCCAATAAAGATTGTGCACTATGTTTTGTATTTATGTCTCGTGATGTATTTTCTGTCAAAAATTGTAGGGTATTAAACATTTCTACCAACTGATAACTGATATCTTTAATTCTACTTTCACCTAGTTTCACTTATGATTTCAATATTAAGTTAGAGACATTCTTTTTTAAAATATCCCATCTAAAATGCAAAACAGAGAAACAGTTGTACAGTTCTTAAATTATTTTGAGACATTTTGGCAGCGTTATTAATAGTCAGGTTTAATGTGTGAGCTGAAGAGGGCGCAAACATTGCTCTGGGATTTACATTTGTAATTTGAGATTGAAGACCTATATGCTTGCCAGACATATTTGAGCCGTTGTCATATCCCTGTCCTCTCATATCATCGATAAATCGATTTAAAATGTTGTCAACATTTTATTTTCTGAATGATTAAAATGCCATTCCCCTGTAGTATTTTAAACTTAAAAAAAACCTAAAAAATTTTCCCTTATTTCTACTACTCCAGGGGTACAATGAACAAATCGTATTATAACAGTGAGCTGTTCAATATGACTAGCATCGGGAGTTTCATCTAAAATTATTGAGAAATACTTTACTGTTTTAAGACACAATAAAATTTGTGAATTATTTTTAGACAACAAACTTATTAATTCATTTTGAAAATGGTTACCTAAATAATGACGCATATGTTGATTTATGCTTATAGATTTTTTAATATTATTTACATGCTCAATTAGGTGTAATTGGATTACATTTAGCAACCATTTCAACTAATTTTAAAAAATTGCAATTATTCGGTTGATAAAGGGTTTAGCTCTCTCCTCTGAATGCTAGATTTTGACCAGCTAAATATTGCACTATGCAAATCATCCTTTTAATTATTGCACGCCACCGTTTTTTTCAATCTCGTATTGTTTCTGTTGCTCTTTATCAAAAGTACAACCTTTATCCAACCGTAATTTTAACTCGAACTCAAGAGAGGCCGTATCCTTTAATATATACGGCGGGGCATGTAGTGTCCAACAAGGAAACTACGGAGATAACACATTTGTGCTATTAAGGCAAACGCTTGGTCAATTTTTTAGACATATTGAAATGATAAAATAAGGGAAAATTTTATTATTTTTTAAAATTTGTAATAAAGAATACTGAATGACCGTCGATTTTGCGCCCCTAAAATTTTGCGCCTGCGTGCATGCACGTCCTGCATGCTCGCCAGGAACGGCCCTGAAGGACACCGCACTTTCAACATGGGATTTTGGCACTAGGTCGACCTAAAAATTTTGGTACGTTATTTTTGAGGTAAAAGGAAGCCACTCCTAAATGAGACACTTTATTCTCTGACTACTGGCTGACATGGAGAAAGACTTCCCACGTGGAAAAAAATATTTATACGGTATATTTAAGATTTGTGTTTGAGGAAATCCTTATGTTAATTTTCCATTTAAATACATTTTTAAATATTATATGTATA